>VXBN01016500.1:348806-372558 GCA_013397395.1 Sinosuthora webbiana | reverse complement strand
CTTAAGGCATCATTTTCCCCCTTAAGGAATGAGGGGCAAGACTTGTGTCTAATCCAGCTGGGGCTTGAGCCAGGGGTTCACTGTCTCCCGCTTCCCTGGGCCTCATGGAAATATCCCTGTGAGGGAGTTTGGGAAGGACACGAACATTTCCCCCTGTGCCTGCTGCAAAGAGCACAGGTGAGTGCTCTGCCCCTCTGGCAGGCAAGGGCTTGGTCTGGGCATGCAGATTTCAACATCAGGTTGTGTTTATACACAACGTGTCTGGGACGGGAAAAGGTCAGGGATCACTTGATGGGCTTCACACAGGCAAATAATTTATTAAGTAATTTATTTAATTATTAATTAATAAAACATTAATGATACAGGCATGGCAGCATTGCCTACCAGCTAAATCCCTGCAAATAAGCTTGTCCGTGAATTTCCCTCCTTCCTTTGCCAGAGCAGGGGATATAGAATCATTTCCCCTTCTGGGTGCTCCTGTGTCCGTGTTTATCCAGAATAAAGAGAAATATAAAGGATAAAGGGAAAGAANGAAAAGGTAATGGATCACTTGATAGGCTTCACACAGGCAAATAATTTATTAAGTAATTTATTTAATTATTAATTAATAAAACATTAATGATACAGGCACGGCAGCATTGCCTGCCAGCTAAATCCCTGCAAATAAGCTTGTCCGTGAATTTCCCTCCTTCCTTTGCCAGAGCAGGGGATATAGAATCATTTCCCCTTCTGGGTGCTCCTGTGTCCGTGTTTATCCAGAATAAAGAGAAATATAAAGGATAAAGGGAAAGAACAGAGCCCAGGGCAGTGTCAGGGGCTGCAAACCCTGCACCACTCACCCCATCCCTAATTCCTGCTCATCCCAGGGCTGGGCACAGAGGAACAAAGAGCAGGCTTGGCAGGAAAAGAGGAGGATGAGCAGAGATCCCTGGCAGCCTCAGCTGTCTGGATCCCAGGATTCCCGTGGCATGGAGGTTGCTCTCCCTGCCCACCCGCACAGAGCAGCTTGAAGGGATTTAATTGATGCCTGACAACTTTTAACACTCATGGCAGGAGGGGCTGCACCTCCATCCTCCCTGTAGGGCTCCACATTCATCTGGTACTGATGTTAAATAATCCTTTTTTTCCAGGTATAAAACGTGGGGTTCCAGTGGGCAAAAGCAGCAGGAAAAGCCAGCGAGGTGAGAACGTTTGGGGATTAAACATGGCTGAGAGAGATTTCCAATTCTAATCATGACTTTTTTTTTTCTGAAGTATTTGTTCTGCCCTATCAGCTAATACAGCAACGGTGCATGCATTAACATCCTGAAATTGAAACAGAGATCAAGGGTATAGGGTACAAATTGGTTTTGGAGCATAACATTAAATAATCAAACCACGCTGGAGCAGCCTCTGTGACAAAATGACTTACATTTTTGGTGCTGCTTTTTAAATGTGATTATGCATTTTAATTGTTTAACTTCAGCCCGCGGAGTAGTTTCAAAGATGTTTTAAAATAACTTACGGCGTGAAAAAAGCCTCTTGGTTTTTTAAACAGGCCTCGGGTTCAATAAATTTTGTTTTTAATTTTGTATGATGTGTGAAGCAGCGACTTTGTTCGCCGCTTCCAAGGGGGTGGAGCAGGATTTGCTAAAACGCTCTGGATTGACGAGGCTACAAATGTGTACAGGCAGCAGAAATTTCCATTCAGTTTGTTGCTTTTGTTGCTCTGGAAGAACACAGGGCTCCATAAACGTCATGTTTGGAAGAACAAGAGTCTTCAAGGCCAGGCTGGATGGAGCTTGGAGCAGCCTGGGGTAGTGGAAGGTGTCTCTGCTCACAGCAGGGGTGATATAGGGTGAGCGTTAAGGTCCCTTCAACCCAAACCATGCTGGGATTCTGTGAGTGTGACTCTTCTGCTGCTCTGAGCCTCAGAGGGAAGAGCTCTGGGACACAAAAGGGACTGTGGATAAACAGGAAAAGGTGATGGGTTTGTCTCCACTCCTTCAGGCATTCACCCCATCCTCCCCTGCAGGAACCCTGCCTCCAGCTCCAGCTGTCCCAAGTGCAGAACCTCAGGGCATGTCCACACCAGCAGTATCCCATCCCCTCCCAGGAGCACGGGGCACGAGAGGGTTAATCTGGGAACACATCTCAGGAGCTCAGTAATGAGCAAAAACTGACTCTTAAACCCGTGCTTTATTTGTTTGTGCTCCTCGCTATGCAAAGAGCAGAAAACCATCATTTATAGTGGCAATTGTCAGCATTTGTAACCAAGTTCTTGGCCAAAGCACTGGAGAGATGATTAAAAAAATTAGAAATGGCAGATGGTGTCATTCTGCTAAACATATTTTGCTGACGCCTGTTGATTTAGAAGTGTTCAAAATGGAATTTAACAGGAGTTTCATTGTGCAAGGACATCGATTTCCAACATCTCTTGCTAATGAGCAGCACTAAGAATCAAACTCATCAGTGGCCTTGAATGCCAAAGTGCCTTCAGTGGGAATGTGGGGGAGGAAGCCTCAGTCATGTCTGGGATCTCTTTGAGGCAATTCAAACTTCATGGTCACAGTTACTCGGGAGAAAAGCCTTAAACTTCTGCCTTAACTTTTATCTAAAAGTGGTTCTGGTCGGAAAAAAAAAAAAAAAAAAAAAAAATGTTAAATGTGAAGATCTTGCTTTAAAATAAGAACATTAACGCTTCATTTCCTTAAATTGTAAGCAATCCTCAGTGCCTTGTGCGATACCCTCACGTCAGCAGCGTGTGGCTCGTTACAGCCCCAAAATCTGACCCAGATTAAAGGTAACAATAATTAACGTGAGCAGCCCTGCTCCTCGCGGTCACTGCGCCACTAGAAGGCACTATCTGCTAGAAAGTCGGGAAAACAGAAGCGTTTTTTATTCGGTAATTCCACGTGGACACCTCCAGGGAAAGCGCAGGCTCAGGTGCAGCGTTAGAGAAGCGCTGGATGTGTCTCTGCCACACCGCAGAATTATTTCCCTTCGGAAGGCAGTGCCAAATGTGTTCACGGTGTGAAGGACTGAGTTCTACGAGCTTTGCAGGCTGGAGGAAGAGCCGGTGAGTGGCCTCAGCCCCCGCCCAGGGTTTGGAGGACAGGCAGGTCACACCTGACTTCCACAGGAACCTCTGGCAAACCAATTCCCTGCGGCTCGGCCACCTCAGGGAGGGCACCAAGGGATGCGTTGAGAGAGTAAATCTAGACACGGACAGAAAACATCAGCTGGCACGAAGGCTCCCTGCCCAAACCAGAGTGCCAGGATAGAGCCCAACCACCCCTCAGCAGGCAGTGACCTGCCAGGACCTGGGGGACCCTGTGCAAAGGGAGGTTCAGAGCTGGTCCTTGCAGGGGTGAGGGTCACAGGTCACTGTGTCACTGGCTCTCACCAGCTCCATTCAGTGCCTGCACCAGATGCTGTTGGCTTAGAGCTGCACGTGCAGTTTTATTTACTGTAGACTGTCTTTATTTAGTGCACACTGGGCAGAGATTAAATGAAAAATCCTCTTAAGGATATCATAATTCTGGATGGTTTATCAGTAGGCCCAAGTGTTTCAAATCATGCATTTATTAGAACACTGTCCCTTTGTCCAGAGTGACATCCCTGCTACGAAGACAGGAATGGAGACACCAGGAGAGAGGAAACAGCAGTGTTGAATTTATTTGTGCTCCCCAGTGCAAGATCACAGCTCCTGTGATATTTGAGTTATTTCTCAGGTCTTAATTCCAGCATTCAGAAACAGCACTGCTGTTAAAGATTGCCTGCACAATCTGAACATGCATCTGGCATGATGCCACTCCTGATTTCTGTCACAGAAAAACACTGATTTTTCTTTGCTGTTCCTAATGCAGATCTGTTGTGAAAGAGCATCTAGCACTTTGCAGGTACCTGGATGCTGGAATTCTGTAGGTGCAGGGAAGAGCAGTTAAAATCAGTGAATCATTTATGAGGGAAAAATATCCCTGCTGAACAACAACTGGGATCTTTCCACTGACTGGAAAAATGCAGTTGCTTCTTAAAGCTGAAATCATCTTCCTGGAAGTTTTTCTGCCAGAATAAACTTGAGGAAAGCAAGGACACTGCTGCTGCACAGGGGAAGGTGCAGGCAAATTCAGCAATGACCATTTGTGCCCCAGGAGGAACACAGCCACCTGAGGATTTATAACACTATAAATCATGTATAATAAAAGAATGTACATGTGTAAACATCACACAAAATGATTAGCCACTTGAATATACTTTCCTATATTCCAATGAGCTGCTAAAGTCCAGGTCTGACAGGGCACAAATCATCACCTCTTTATTACACAGAGCACAGCTGGATTTTCAGACTCTATTCTGTGAGCAGCAGCTGTGCTAAAAGTCTTCTTATAACTCACAACTAAACATAATCTCCCCCCATAATTATATTCTTATGCTAGATTGTGCTTTAACACACACGACCTGACTATTTGTTACCACCTAACAGTTTATTTAGATTATTTTTTTTTTTGAAACGACATTACAAAGGACCCAAGGCTGGTATTACAAGTATATATATATATCAATACATTTCTCATGTTCACAAAATTCCCGTTATTATGAGCTTTTATTACAGTGAGCTTGGGAAAAATGACCTGTCATATTGTCTTCACAGCACTCAGGTGCTGATTTGGTGGCATTTTAAGGAGCAGTTGGAAGTGTGGCCCACCTGCAACTGCTGCCTGCCACTAGTGCTTGCTGAAATTTGCATTTGAAGCTGGAGGAGCATTGCAATGATTGTCAGGAACAGCTGACACTGGTCATTTTTCCTCACAAGTGACACGGTACAGGCTCTCCCAAGTACACCTTCCGTGGCCAAAATGTAATAAATCCAGGCTGCAGGCCCAGAGATGGGGGGTGTGGTTAGAAAAGCAAACACTTCTCTAAATCAAATGTTTTGAAGTTGTTATTCCAAGAGAAGCGAGGCTTTAAAAAGCGACCTGGATTCTCTCCTTTTTTTGTTCCTCATTTACCACTGCTTTGTTGGCAAGCAAGGCAGAGATTCCCACTGAAAACAGACATTCCCACAGTCCCATCCCTGCTCTGCCCAGCACCAACCCCAGTTATTGATCAAATGCCAAAGTGTCAGAGCAGAGTGTTAAAAACCTTCAATCCCACAGTTAACAGTTCCTTGTCTGCTTGGGGTGGCAGTGGTTGCTCAGATGCCTCTCGTGGCAAATCTGCATTTCTGGTTTATGCTCCAGGAACACACAGCTCAGGAGTAGGAGAGATGGTTTTGATGTTCAGTGTCCCTTGTTTCCAAAAATCACCTTTATTACACGTATGAAAGACAACACGATCCTCGACTAGAGAGTGCCCGATGCTCAGAGCTACAATTAACGCAATTAATTAAGTTTCAAATCTTGTGCTTCACTCCACAAACTCACGTAGGACAAGGCAAGATTCCCATTCGGTGGGAGCCACTAAATGCTGAGCTATCAAACATGAAACACCTAGAAAAAGTACAGGAAAGAGAAAAAAAGTGACTCCACAAAAAAAAAAAAATACACCCAGGAGTTGAGATCCGTAAGATCTTGTGTTTTAATAACACAACCAAGTGATCCTCGTAGCAAGAATTCAAAAAAGTGAAATTACAGTACACAAATCAAAATAGAAACTACCCTACCCCGACTATACAATGTACATCAGGAATGCAAGCTCTGTAACAATATAAAAATGCTTTCACACACTGGAGTTGCAAAAAAAGCCATTCTTTAATTCCAAGGATTTGTAGAAAAAAAGAAGAATTCATCTTCCATGATTCATCTTGAGTTGTTGGCAACCTGTTGGGGGAAAAATAGAAAGAGTGGAGGTTACTGAGAATTAAAGAGAATCATGCTCATCAGAGGTTTCCATTTGTGGGGTTCAGGCTAATGGAAATGACACTGAGGGCAATGAAGCCAGCAATAATTTGTATTTTTAACAAGGTAACACAAAAATAAGACCCCTTAACAAGCAAGAATCTATCTGTTCCAAACACACAGGCCCACTGTAATGCAGGGGCAAGTCAGCAATTAAAAATGCTGTAAGAACATAAAATATAATAATAATAATAATATAAATTACCTCTCAGTACATCTCTCTCTCCAGGGAGCAGTGCCCTGGGACATGGATTGCCTCATGCCTCAGTGTCCTCCCACACAGGCAGCACCTGCAGCCTGGCAGCTGCAGTGTGGGAGTCACTGCTCCCTGCAGGCTCCAGGGTTACACACAGGAGGAATTTACAGCTGAGGGACAGTTACTCCTCAGCAGCCCCTGGGGCTCCACTGCTTCCCTGGGCACTCTGTTCCAAAGCCTGACCCCCTTTCCCATGGGGAAATTCCTGCTGGTGTCCAGGCTGAGCCTCTCCTGGCCCAGCCTGATGCCGTTCGCTCTCCTCCCGGCTTTCCCTGGGAGCAGAGCCCGACCCCCCCGGCTGTCCCCTCCTGTCAAGAAGTTGTGCAGAGCCACAAAGTCCCTCCTGAGCCTCCTTTTCCCCAGGCTGAGGCCCCTCAGCAGCTCCTGGTGCTCCAGCTCTGTTCCCTCCCCTGGCCATGCTCTCTCTCTCTCCAGCACGATTCTCTCCCTACACAACTCCTCTCTGCACAACTCCCAGACCCCCCGACAAACCAAGGAAAAGCTCCCTCTGTGCTGAAGCCAGTCCCTCCAACCCCTCCCCAGGGGTTTGCTGCAAGGCCAGGAAGGGAAGATTTACTTTAACCCTTGTTGGGAGCCGGGGTCTTGTTCTCCCCCTCGAGCTCCTCCACGCCCGCCTGCATCATGAGGTCGGCGATGTTCCGCTCCAGGTCGTCGATGCGGCAGCTCATGTCATCGACTGCAGGGGGTCAAGGACAGGGGGGACACCGAGGGGACACTGCTACAGCCCTGCCCGGGCTCCGGGGGACACGGCAGGGACCTCACTGCCCCTCTCAGTCCACCCCTGCCACGGCACAGACACCTGACACTGTCCAAGCCCCGTCCAGCCTGGCCTTGGACACTCCCAAAAATCCAAAACCAACCACAGGTTCTCTGGGCACCTCCCCACCCTCACAGGGAAGGATTTCTTCCTAATATCCCACCTAACCCTGCTCCCTTTCAGTCTGACCCCCTTCCCCCCGTCCTGTCACTCTTATGAACAGTCCCGTTCCATCCTTCCTGCGGGCTCCCTTCGGGCCACAACTGGGTCACTCTTTTCCAGGCTGAGCATTCCCAACTCTCCCAGCAGAGCTGCTCCATCCCTCTGCTCATCCTGGTGCCTCCTCTGGACTCTCCCCAGCAGCTCCACATCCTCCCTTTCCTTCTGGAAGGTGATAACATCCCTCTGCAAGTGGGCAACACTGCCTTGGTTTAATAATTTCTGTCATTACAGATGTGATCAAACATCTATGGTCACCTCAAATTTATCTCACAAACCCCACTGGCAAACAGACTTTGTGACACTTGTAACCCCGCACCCATCTGAGTTTGGAAAAGGATATTTCTTCCAATTATTTGGTCCGACATGGTTTGAAACTTGTCCTGCATTTGCTGGAGCAATGTCTGCACCTGATAGAAAGGGAGTAAAAAGAAATGTTTTGTTTCCTTCAGAGGCTCTTACCCAATCTCATGTGATAAATACACTGTTCTTTCACAGCTAAGCTCAAAACTCTGCAGTATAATTATATCTATAGGTAAAAACGGTACTTAAATATACGTATGAAGAGGTGAACTGAGGCTCACAGGAAATATTTGGAAGATCCAGAAACCGCCCGTGTTCCCCAACCAGGACCTAACCCACGACAACAGCTCCCATGGCCCTGTTAATCACACCGGGACACTTTTCTGGGTGTCATGGAACGCTTTGGGATTGAAGGGACCACCTCCTTCCACCCCCTGCCACGGGCAGCGACACCTTCCGCGGACCAGGCTGCTTCAAACCCCATCCAGGAAAGAGGTTTTCCCTCCTCTCCTTCCTCTGCCAAGCCCCTGCCGCCCGTCCCCGGCCCTCGGCCCCTCACCACGGCCGTCAGGTCCTGGACGCTCTTGGGGTCGGTCTCGGCCATGGTGGCTCCGGCGGCAGCTCCACTTCCGGGCCGCGCCTCGCCACTTCCGGCGCCTCCCGTGAGCGCGCCCGCCCCGCGGCGTTGTGGGAAATGTAGTCCTTCCCCTCATCCCCCGGTACTCCACAGATCCCGCACAACTACTGAGCCTTTTCACTGCTTATACATTTCGGCTGAAAATTGTGTGGTGGAATTAATAAGTTCCCTTATTAATTAGCCTTCTATTGGTTATTAGCTCCGTTGGTTGGAGGGTGGTGCTGGTAACACCAGGAGCGTGGTGTTAAATCATTCTATGTAAAAATCTTCTCTGCTTTAAGGATTATACCTTTTTTTAAAAAAAAAACTACAGGTGTTGTCTCCGTGTGCAATTTGGTTCCCAAAGTCTTCATTTCTTTCCACCAAAAAAAAAAAAAAATTCCCAGTTTTGTTATTATTTTTTAATAAACAGTATTGAAACGTTCCCTTATTTCTTGCTTTCTTCGGGATGAGCGGTTAAGCTTAGGTAGCTCGTATCTTTTGAATGTTAACAATCTACCCAGAGTTAGACAAAAATTTAAAGGATGACATTTCATGAATATTTCTTATAGAATCCATTGGCATTTCTGCTGCTTTGAATAGACAAAGCTGGATGATTTGATTATAAATTCTTCGTGTGTGGAGGAGAATCGGTAATTCTTCTCAGTGCCTGCTCCACTAAGATGTTTTTTTCCCCCTCTGTTGTTGAGTTGTAAGAAGTTTGGCAAATCAATCACGAATTTACAACTACGGATCTCAGACTGAAATTAAGGACGGTCGGAATTATTTTTCCAAATGGAAATTTGAGACGCGCCCTTCCAACGCCAGCTCTATAAAACCAGGAGGAAGGCGCCATAAAGAGGGGCCATCTGGAAAACAAACGGACACCCGTGGAAGCCAGCAAGGAAACCTGGCCGGGAAAAGGGGACGATTACACACTCTGAATAACGGGCAATTCCAAAGGCTTTGCAAAAATGTGTAAATCTGTAACACTGCAGCAGTGACAGCCCGTTCCTGCTCTGCCCAAACCCGGTGTTTAACTCCCCTGGTGACAATTTAGATCAGTGCTGAGCTCTTTTGCAAAAATCCGCCCAGCTGAGGAGTGAATAAAACCAGCGTTTGTTTGTTTGTTGTCATGATGGGAGAGGAAAGGGGTTCCTAACTGCGGATTCCAGGCTCGTAAGGGTCTACATTTTTACATTTTTACCTTCCCAAATTGCTCATTGGAACGACTTCATTTTGTGCCCAAACTCTCAGCACATGAAAATCTGGAGTTGGCTCATCTGCTGTGGAGAGATTGTGATGTTCCTGTTTGCAACATGAGTGTAGCCCAGGCTCCTTTGAATTTAGCAGCCTCAAAGGGGATGCTGGTAGTTTCCACGTGCTTAAAGAGATTTTCATGATGGACAACAGTTACAACAAAAACAAAACAACAAAAACAAAACAACAACAACAACAAAAACCCAAACCAAAGAAACCTAAACAACAACAACAAAAACACAAAAAAAAAACCCCACTCTCATCATCCTTTTGCTGATTTTGAGCCATGTGGTTGGCAATCCAGCACGAAGCAATAAATACTCTGCTGTGCCTGGGCTCCAGGCAGCTGCTTCCCTGGATCCTGAGCAGAGCTGCTTTACAACCTGTTTGCTTGGCACGGAGCAGCTCCCTGCTCAATTATTCACTTGGTTCCGTGGGTGCTTGTGGCGTGTCAGGTGAAATTCAATCCCTCCAGGCACTGCTCATCCAGCTTTTCCTGGGATTTCCATGTCCCTTTCCATGTGACCAGCCCTGCAGAGCATTCCAGTCTCTGGCCCAGCCTCTTATCTTTTGATGCTACCACACCTCATTATTTAATTTAAGCCTTAGTGTCAGGTTATGTCAGTGCTGTCTCTGTCCAGCACAATCCAGCGAAGTTTCCTCATGTGAATTTAACAGCAGGTCAGTCCTAACATTGGACTTGAGATAAAGACTCTCAGTGCAGGGAAATCTCCTAATTCATGCCTGTGAAAAGATGACCACGGATCCAAATCTCTTCTGCTTCTGTTCCTAAGCAAGAATTTCCTACGGGGAAACACCAGCTCCTCATCCTGGATGCAGTGTGTTGTTTTATCCCTGACACAGTGCTAGGAATAGGCTGCAGGGCTGTTCCCTTGCCAGATATGAGGAAGATCTGGTTTTATCTCCCTGATCTCTTTTCCCCTGATATCAGTGAGTGGCTAATACTGAAAAGAACTGGTTCTTTCTTTGTGTTATGAACTGTTAAAAGATGTTTGGAGCATGTGATGAATGAGAGTTACACTTGTGAGAGAACATAGCTCTCCTTGGGCCTTATAACGCTGCCTGTTTTTAGACTGCATTGATAGTACATGATTATTTCCAGTTTCTGGGATGCCATACTTTGTGCAGTAAAATGCACAAAAAATATACAATACCCAACCATCAAAGTATGGGCAGGACTGCTATCATCTCCTTGCAATTCTGTCTGGTTCTGTGCCTGTGCCAAGCAGGGTATTGAAAGGATCACACAGCCAACAGCCCACTGGGAGGAAACACCCAGCAGGTTTAACAAGAAATTAAATTAAACTGTAACCCTAATTGCATGGCAGGAAAATTCACAACTCTTATAGTTCTGGTTACTCTAGCTTAGAAAGGTTTTTAGTGTGTCTTAAGCTGTAGAACGAATCCATTAGGAGCAGAACCTGGAAGGAACATGGAAATCCCATCTTTCATTTCCTTGCTCTGAGGCTGAAAAGTTTCAAGCTCTTTATAGCTTCAAAAATGCTGTGTGCATGCAGGAGCGCCAAGGGAAGAGTTAAGGTTAATACATTACCACTTTCCTGCTTTCAAACGTCAAAACACACAACTTGAGCAGGGTCAAAAAGACAGCCACGTCAATAAGGGAATGATGGCAACCGAGAGGAATCCCATTTGGAAAATAAATTGGGGGTGGAAAACAATCCTGGAAACAACGTGGCGGATGCTTGTGAATCAACACTTGTCAGTGTGTTCTTTGTGCACGCTGTGATTTTGTTTTCCAGCCAGCCGTGAGTAAAGCTCCAGCTCAAGCTGGTGGCTGCTCCCCTGCACTTCCCATACTCGTGATCATATTGGCTGTTGACGTGAACCTCGTGCAGGATAATGACAGATTTTTAATTATCCCTTCGGGCCTGCACCAGCAGGCTCTGGGGAACTCACAGAGGAGGAGACTCAGAGCACCTGGAATTATTGCTGTGAAGGACTGGATTAACCTTGCCAGGAAAAAAAAAAAAAAAATTCTTTGTTAATTTATTTTCTGGTGTGGGGATAGGCCAGCTGAAGAAAAGGCAGGCACCAAAGTGGTGGGGAGGAGAGGAGAGGAGAGGAGAGGAGAGGAGAGGACCGAGGCACAAAACTGAGGCAGGAGCTGTCCAGGTGGGTGCGAAAGCTGCTTTTTGCTCATGTGAGAGTCCCTGAATTTGCAGAGTTCTTTGTCAAACTGCCTGGTGCACCATTTAAATGCTCTTTGCAAAGTCACATCTAGAGCACTTAAAAAGTCAGTATCAGTAGTCTGTGTCCTGTAAGTTTCTTATCAGTAGCAGTGGCAGATACTGATCATAGCCACCTGTCAGTAGATATATCTTTAAGTGCAATTTTACATCAGTACAGCTAAAGAAAATTAAAAGGAAATCGTTTTGTTTTAATCAGAAATCTAGAATTAAGACAAACTGAAAGTACACTTTATGAACCTAAAGCAAAGGGCTTGTTTATGTTTCTACAAATACAGAACAAAATATAACAAAGAACGTAAAGCCACATCAAGCACAGAAACACGCTGACAACTCCAAGAACAGAAAAGCAGGCACAGAGAGATAAAACATCTTTTGTCCCACACACAAAAACTGTAAAACCTTAAGTTTTGTGTCAATGTAAAAAGGGTGAGAATGGTTAATACCATAAAACTCTATTAGACCAAGTGTGGTCATTTATTATTATCATTTATTATTATCAATTTATTATCATTTAAAAGCCCAAACAAAGTACCAAAAAACCGAGGCAGGAGCTGCCCAGGTGGGTGCTAAAGCTGCTTTTTGCTCATGTCAGAATCCCCGAATTTGCAGAGTTCTGGTGCTTTGTTAAACTGTCTGGTGCACCGGTTAAATTCTCGTTGCAAAGTCACATCAGGTCGCTTAAAAAATCACAATGCACCTGTTAATTTTCTGCTCTGGATGGTTTAGGAGCGCTCGGTGGTGCCGGGGCAACACAAAAGCAATTCTGCACCGTACCTGCAGCACGCCAGAGCCAGGGCAATCCATCAGGGTGTTGCCAGCACTATTGATGTGGTCTGGGATGGAGTTTGACTTGAAAGATGAAGAGGAAATTAAGTATAACAGAGTGATAATGGAATGATCAATGCTGCCGGCTGCAGACTTTGCCGTGCGCACTGAAAAGGAAGATATTCCGTCCGTGCTGGCCAAGGATGTGCAAGGGAGGTGATGAGTCTTGTCTGAAATGCAGAGCTAAATGGAAGTCAGCAGTGTGGCAGGGTTAACGCTGGGGCTTTACTAACAGAGCAGGGAAAACAAGAACGATGAGATGATGTCCCAGACTGTCTCTGTCCAGAGAGCATAAATAGTTCTGGGGCTTGTCATGAAATTCCCTTTCCTCAGTAAGCACGGTTCTGCTTTCTCTCATAAAATTGAGTGTACAAATGGGATTTGTGGAGAAGTCCTTTTCCCCTAGCATTTGAGTAGCCTGGGACGTGAAACAGAAACCTGTTGTCATAAAACCCCTTTTTTGTTAAAACTCTTTTATTGTTATGACCTATTTTTTGTTATTAAGAGTCTGATTTCCATAGAAGAAAAGTCATCAGCTTGGGACAAGGATTTTCTGTTTAATGGGATTCTCTGTAGAAGGAGTCTTCACTCAGTTGGAAAAATGTGCTGAGTATTATGGGCCTCAGAGTCATCCACCTTGAAGCTTTTTGGTCATGAGTGTTCCTGAAAACTGATCCGGGCAGGAAAACCTCTGTGTCCCACCTGGGACTCCTCTGCAGTCAGTAGGACTGGTCTGTGTGGCAGCCACAGCTCCAAAATTCCCTTTGGGCAAAGCCATTTGGAATTGTGGATGATGTTAATGGCTCCCACAAGGGAAAAGGAGACTTCTGAATGTCTGATTGCTCGCAGGATGTGGCATTTATTATTTATCCCACACGATTCTGTTGCTGGTTGTTGCTAAACATCCTCGTCCTCGTGGGTTCCAGTGCTTTTACAGGATGTCAAGTTCTCAGGAAGTCATTATGGGATTCATTAGGGATCTCCATCTATTTCCCATCCTTCCATGCATGTAGGAGTTCCTGTGTCCCCCCTAACTATTTTATTCTGACTTGTTGCAAAGGCCAAGGGATGGATTTCTGCCCTCTGGATGTTTTTTTTTCCCCAGCCAGTGAGGTCTTTATTGACGGCATCTGATCCACTCTCTGAAATGTTTTTAGCTGCTTTCCTCAGTCAGATCAGATTTGGAACCAGATAATGGGATTCCTTTATCCCAATCATATGGTTAAAAATATCGTGTGGGGTCAAAATTTCATTATTTTAATCTTCCATTGACCATTGTGTGAACCCTTGCAATTCGCTGTGGCTTTTCTACAAAACCAAATTGCTTAGCAGTGGCTTGTACCAAATCTTTTTATAGCATCCTCGAAGAGTCAGAAGCTTTCTAAGACAACATCTCCTTCTAGAATTCCCTTTCCTCACAGTGAACATTTATTTCTTGGCATTTCTGGCCGTTCAGATGCCGTCTCATTTACCTTTGTTTTCTATTTAATGTTAAGCTGAGTTTTAAGCCTTTCCCAGGGCAATCAGCATTTTGGCTTTACATTCGTGTAGATAAATTGTATAGAAAGTTTAATTAACCAATTATGCATCCACAGTGAGTCCTAACAGACTTGTAATTGAGAACTGCAGCAGTCTGGCCATCGCCAGAGCAATTCTGTTTGTGCTTTAGGGGATGCCAATCGCCACATTGGTGCTCTGAAATTGGCAGTTTTTGGTCAAAACAGGAAATTTTGAGGCAAACAGAAGAGAATTGAATGGATATTTGGGGAATCATTTGAATATGGAAGCCAGCCACCAGTTGCAGAGATCATTAGAGTTTTGAAAGCCTGGGATGAGCAGGAATTTTTCAGAAATTAAGCATTCAGAGAGGAACTCTCTGAGCAAGGATGTCTCATAAAGCTCTTCACCATTGCTGTGCTCCTTGGGTTGTGTTTTCAACCCACTGTGAATAAACTTCAGTCTCCCAGGACATGACTGCATAGATTTTTATCATTAATCACATTCAAAATTAGAGTTGTTTGGGATTTTCTTCTTTTTCCTCTGTATTTTGTGAAAGGTTATTTGTAATATGTCCATTTTCAAACCGGTTGCAACCTGAGCCAAAACTCTGGAGTGTTTACTCCAGTAATCTGGGTTTGGTCAAACACATTTCTTCATATCTGCAAACCCCTGGTTTTCACCATCCCTTCCCCTCTTGAAGCACCAACAGTAGTTAGTAAAAATCTCACAGAGCTGGTCTAATGATCCCTCCAAAATGATCAGGAAATAAATTACAGCAGGAACCACGCTAGGTAGAGCACATGAATTTAACTGAGCTGAGTCCTTGAAGAATTAGCCTGGTGATTATGGGAAGTGTCTTTTTAAATGAGGTAATTTGAAATTAAGTCTCTTTTTCATACCGACTTAGCACAGTCTATTGTTCAGAGTCTGTGGCTCAGGTTGGTATCTGATGTTTAAGCCAGCGTTGCCCAGAGTGTCTCCTGAGGAGTTTAAAGTAATTTGAGACCCTTTAATTCTTGAATGCTGCACTTGCAATGAGATTAGGAACCAGAGTGGTTAAAATGAGGTTTTTTTCCGCTGCTAAAAAAAGATACTGCTGGATAATTCAGAACTTCTCAAAAAAGAAAATAATTTAAAAGGCTGAAAATAATCCACCTTGAGAGACTGCCTGCTGTCCAGAGCATGGACCCCAGTTCCCTTTGCTTTCTGATGATATTTCCCATGGATGTCTCCCAGATCGAGCACTGATGGTTAAAAATGTGTTGAGGAGCAGAAATGCAGCGAGATCTTGGACATTGTGCAGCTCACCCAGGCAAACAGGCAGCAGAGCATTATCACTGAAATAACAAGGCAGGTTTGTGGCTTCGGTTCTTCAGGTCTCTGCCTTTTACACTATCCTGACAGAAATCATCAGGGATCCACTGAAATATCCCATTTATTACAGTAAATTCAGATGGCTGTGACATTATGGGTCTGGGTCACGGCTGCTGCCAGGCACAGGTGTGTTCTGGCTGGGTGAGGGGGCAAAGAGCTGATTATTATTATTATTATTATTATTATTATTATTATTATTATTATCTCTCAAGGCTGGTGAACAAGGCCCAGATTTTCCAGCAGCTGGCTGGACAGGAAAGAATCCAAGCCAAGTGTTGTCTGCCTCTTGAATCTGAGGATGAATTGAGGATCAAGCTTTCACGCTTCAGCTTGGGTAGCAAATCAAAATTGTCTGAGCTCCCTCAGCCATCCCAAATTTCAATTTTTTTGCTTCTGCAGCTGGCTGAGGCCAGCTCCTATTTGTGCACTGGGTGTGCCCAGGGAAAGGAGAGAAAGCTGGAGCTGCACAGTGATGGGGTTACAGGGAAATCACACTCCCACTGCAAACATACAGAGTTATCACAAAACATTAAACGGTTTTCTCTTCTGCTGCACACTTGGTGTCCAACCTGTCACGGCAATTTGGCTCTGGAGTTGGAGTGAACCTCAGCCTTTGACTTCCCTCCTCTACAGGGAGGTTTTTAGCTTGACAGCCAGAAATCAGGCAGCTTACAGCACAAATTCAGTGTCTCGAGTTCCAAACACCGCCTTTACAAATTGCACTTCCATTCTGTAAAATAAAGCCATTTATAACCATTTATACAGTGGACAGGACACTTCAGTGCACACTGGTGGGCTGTGACCAGCTGCCTTCCAAAGGAACGAGTCCTGCTCCACGATGTGGGGTCAGAAAAGCCTGACAACCTTCCAGAGTCAGGTAGATCAGGTTTAAATTCTGGGTTTAGACATTTTAATCTGGAATGGAATGCATTGATAGAAACTGTAAATCTGTTTGTCTCGCTCGGGTTTCTCTTGCTATAAGGCTGTTTATCAGAAATAATAAATCCATGCGCTTTTTTCTTCTGAAACACTGCTGAGGTATAATTATAATGTGATTTATTTTACAGCATCGAGACCAGGACTTGAAATATTTACTCAGGAAAAAAATTAGAGTAATCAATCATCCCCAACAAGAGAGCTGAAATTCCTTCTGTGTCCGTTTAGTAGACTGAGTACAGAATAACCCCGTTATTGGGACCTCTGACAGAGGCAAAGAATAAAATCCAGGTTTTTTGATTTCTAATGCCCTTTTCAGGCTGAGCCTCATTAATGCACCTCATCCTGAGTAACAGTCACAAGCAGGAGTCCAGGCTTTTTAATGCCAAAGACACAAGGGATTAGTGGAAATAGTAACAATTTGGGGCCCAGATAACTGAGTTATGTGGCATGTTGTTGGGGTTTGGGTTTGTTTTTTTTTTTTTTTAATAGTCAGATCTACTCCAAAAGCTTCCAGTTGTGTAAGATTGTGTTTGGGTTTTGGTGGAGGGATGTGCCACTGATTTTTGCCTGTGATATTTCCCTCTTCTCCAGGCCCTGCTGGGCATCCCTGATGGATTGCTCTCCTCCTGGGTGTGTTTCCAGATCCCAATCAGCCGCTGCAACTTTGGATGCTCACAGAAAAACTTCTTGTGGCGTTTAACTGTGAGGGGAGACAAAAGTGCATCACAAATCCTCCAAAATTTCAGGGTAAAAAAAAAAGTGCCCTCCACGGAGCTGTAATGGATGGGAGCCAAGCTGGTTGGAGAAGGAGCAATCAGTCTGCCTCTGAAAGAATTACCCCTATTTTTCAAGCTTGAATTTTCAAGTAACTGTAGATCAGTATGCAGAAAATTATTTTTCATATCTAATTTATGTTCACTAAAAGGATCATAAAATTCTCCGGATTCTGCTTCTTCCAATTTCCAGCTGTCTCAGGAAGACTAAGAATTGCCACCATAACTCTAACCCTTGATGTGTGTTTAGTTAACAAAACACTTTGTTACATCACTCCAGAAGCCTTGACATTAATAGCCAATCCTTCAGCTTCTTCGTTCAAGTGAATGGGTGAGCTCAAAAATTATAAAATACAACGGAACTGGTGTCAAGCTAAATGATTATTCAGTGAAAATTCAAATGACTGAGCAGGCAGATAAGCAGACCTGAATCACAGAATGAGGTCGGCTGTTGGGATGGAACTCATTCCTGTTTCATGATTTCATAATTTCTGTAGGTTCTTGGGGTTTGTTTTGTAGTCTGTGAAAAAGGAGATGTGGTTTTGTCGTGGTTCTTGTCCCCTCAAAACGAGCACCACAAAAGAGCCTCACACAGTTCATTTCAGAAGTTACACACTAAATCTAAAGTTGGTTTTGTTTATTTCAGTGCAGTTTTGCTGGTTTACATCAGCCGGGGATGTCATAGCCATTTCTTTGGATTTTTCCCACAAATTCCTGCAGATCCAGTAGTGAATGTGAATGATAATTTCTGTCAGTGTGGGTTTTGAGATGTGCTGTGTGTGGAAGGACTCTCAGCCCCAAGTGACAAATACATGCATGTGCATTTTGGCCCAAACACCCTGCAAATGGTGCTGCTCATGTCTTTGATTTTGAAATGGAATATTCACTGAAATTAAAATGTTGCAGTAAAATTGAACAGATCTACCTCCTGATTTAGGGTCTGTTAGGAAAAGTTATTTTCCAATGGAAATAAACCCCAATTCTGCCATTTTTATTCAGACTACAGGATATATTAATCTTCCACAAACTGGCTGTTTGCAAACAGGAATATCCACTAAGTTTTTCCTCAAAGCTTTTCTCTTTTTTTATTTTGTTCCTCACTCTAGAGAAACATTTTCCAAATTTCCCTTCCAGCATGAGCTTGTCATCTCACTGCGGGTCAAATGTAGCCCGTCCTTGCCTCTCTTTCCCTAAGAAATTCATTAGGGAGCCACAGAAGAGCTGATAATTAGCTGCGAAGGACTCGCAGCAGATGTTAAATATTGTAGCACGGATAGTTTTGTACCTTGAGATCTGAAATGCCGGAAACCTCATTCATTACTGAGGAACGGTCACTCTCATTTTCAGGGACTGGCTAGAGGAATTGAGCAGATAAATTAGCAACTGAATATATGAGCTGATTAATAAAAATTCCACACCAGCCCTTAGCCTGGAGTATCCTGAATTTAGAGCCAGCTCAGACTCTCAATTGTTTATGCAGCGAAGCTTCAAATCCAAAAAGGAACTACAGATCCCTGAGCACCGATTTGGGTCGTGTTTCTCGGGAAGGTACAAGGCAACGGCAGGTGGGATGTGCAGGAGATGGAGAGCAGAGCCAGCCGGATATAAAAGGAACAAGGACTTCTAAGCCCGTTTTAATTTGGCTGATCCCGTTGAGGGGAACGTTTCACGTGCTTTGTTTCGGATAAGCAGCGTTGACACTTTTTCTCCTGCAGATTACCACGACGTGCCTGAGCTGAGACCCAGGCTCCGGGCACGGAGAGCTGCGCGCTGCCAAACTGACAAGGAATATGGAAATTAATTAATTAATTAAGGAGTCAGGGTTGGTTCTGAAGCTGAAGGGGAGGTTCCGTGCAGCCCTAAACCGTCAGTCCCGCAGCATCCTTCTCCTCGCAGGTCGCTGCATCCCTGCCAGAGCTTCCCTGAGGCACAAAGCACCCAGCGCCAAATTCTGGGGCCAGACATCGCCCTGGGAAAGGTCCGGGCTTCCCAGGCGACCTTTCCAGCCGCCACTGAGGTGCCTTTGATCCCAAAAAATGGCCCTATGCAGACCCATTAGGATCCCTAATTTTAGCATCTGCATCAGTTTAATTGGGACTCTCAGCAGAACGGGGAGCCTCGGGGGCAAGCGAGACATCACTCAGATGTGAATTGCAAATGTTTTAAAGCTCCTGGATAAAAGCTTCCAAGGGCTGTGATACTTGTGCTGCTCCCATTCCAGGTCGGTCTCCTGCACTTGGATGAGAATTTTTTTCCTGTGCAGCAAATATTTAATGAGATATAGGCAAGAGATCTACTCAATATGTGCCATCTTTGTCGTACAGCAGGATAATAAACATTTCTCAGAGCTACTATAGGTATTTGGACATTTCAAAGGGTGATTTAGACCATTTTCAGAACTCTCTGCATGAGTTGAGTGCTGAACTCCTGGGATTCTTTTTTGTTGGTAGCTGTCAAAAGTTCCTCGAGCACTTAAATCTCTTAACAAGGCCCAAAACCTAAGCCACCTTCCAAAACCTTAAGCATTTTGTGGGAGTTTCTCTGTGTTTTATGTTAGTAAGAATGTATTGTTAAGATTAATATTCGTATATAAGAATATATAAGTGATTTATCAGTGTCACTTTTACCTGTTTCTCAGTCCTGAATGCCCCTGGTATTGCAATAGAGAATTTGGTGGGAGATGCTGCTGAAAATGTGCTAAAAATAAAAGGCAAACCTGATGCAGGATTGTGCTGGGAGGTTGGCTCTACACTCCCCATCTTTCTCGCATAAAAGACCTTAACATTTTCTAAATATCTTGCTAAATCATCACTTCTCGCAGCATTCTGTCAGTGGTTTGCTGATGTCTCTTCAAACTCTGAAAACCCCTTCAAACAAAGCCTTTTCCAGTTCTGATCACCAGTGCAACCGGAGAGTTGATGCCTGATTTATATAGAAATATAGGAAAAATATAGTGCAATTACAATATAAAAAAATCATTGCTGTAATTATTAGTATTATTAGTATTATTTGGACTAAGTTGTCCAAAAAATTAACCACACCAATGCTTCTTGATCTCTACTGTTCTGTACACACAGTTTTTAGAAAATGAATTATTCTGGAAGAGGTAGATGGGAAAATGTGGCTCTTGAAGAAAATGTCACCTTACCAAGCCAGCTTTTGAGACCCTGGGGATCCTTTTTTCCTTACAAAGAAACAAAGCATTTCGTCCTACTTTTCTAGAGATTAGCTTTTGTTTAATCTTCCAATCTTCTGGCATCCTGAATCACTGACTACTCTAATAACAACATACTACTTAATCCTTATGAAACATGTAATGATAATTCAGCCTAAGAAACAATTGGTGTTTTACTTTTAGCTGCCAGCTAAAAGCTTAAGCCAAATTTTCTGCTTTTACACAGAAAAAAAAAGAAATGTGGAGGGTTTTTCCTCTTCTTTTTTTTCCCCCAGTGAATTCTCTAATCATATATTCCCAGTTATTTCAGGCATCTTCATCATGGATGGCCAGCTCTTAGTGTGTTTTATTTTATATTCTCTTAGAGCAAACTGAAGGTCCACCCTTCCACTTCGTCATCAAACAAGTAAGAAAAGAAAACCTGTTAATTACAGGTGGTGTTCGTGTCCAAAGTTCTGATCTTGCCTCACATAAATCAACATTTGTTGTCTTTGGAAGAAAACAGCTGTTTTGTAAAAAGAAAAGAAAAATAGGAAAAGGTCTGCAGAATGTCATGAATATTTTCTGATGATGTGAGGAGATATGTTTTGAGAAGAGAAAGTTCATAATAAATCACTCTGTCTCCTTGACCTTCTGCATGGCCTGTGGACTCCTGTGGGCAGGCACCATCCTCTCCACAGGGAACACACTCAGGGGAAAATTTGCTGGACCTGCAGAGAAGCAGTGAAGAGAAATCCTGGGTTAGATTTTGATTTTGTCATTTCAGCAGCTTCATGTGAGACAGAATTCTACAGGCCTGGTTGGGGTGATGATCAAAATCGTGACTTGAATTCTCCCTTGGTTCTGTGGTTAGATTTTTAATCTGGTTTAATTTCAACAGAGATTTATCTGTAGAGGAAAGGCTGAGGTCTAAAGATCAATTCCTTCCATGACTTCTCCCCACCCACCTTTTCAGGAGTAATTTGTTTGCCTTTCTCTCAGCTTGCACACATTGGATTTGCGTTTGTAGGTGATGAAATACTTGACTGGTTTTTAATACTTCCGTAATTTGATCCATTTGTTCTCACCGAGGAAAAGAGAGGTGATTTGTTTCACCGGGAGCTGCCAGGAAGCTTTTCTTAGCTGGAGCTTCCATTCTGGAAAGGCACACATCAATAACCAAGTCTATTTGCTGCTTTCGGAGTGAATTCATTGTGAAGGAGGGCTGGGCCCCACTTTTCTCTGCCATTGATGCCTCTGAAGTGTGAAAGGAGTATAAAGTGTGTGACAAAACCTGACCCTTCTAAATAGGGGCAAAAAAAAAGCCCCGAGTGTGCCCAGTGCAGCGTTCTGCTGCTGGGCTGTGTCCTGGGAAATTTACTGTGCCACTTTTCCTCCCTGAGGAGATTATTTTCACATAAAGATAGAGGTTTGGATGAGTGCCAGCTAAAGATTTTTCCTCTGCCTTTTGGTTCCCTTTAAGAGAGATTTAGATTCCCCAACAAGAGAAGAGACATCTCTGAGTCAATTAATCACGTTTGGGGTGAAGGACAACTGGTATCATTGTCAATTATTAGGAGAAGTTTGGCCTTCATGGGGAATTCCGACACCTGGGGCTGAGGGGTCACTGTGCTGGCTGCCAGGAGGGTAAAAAAAATCATCTTTTCAGGCTGGAGGAAATGAGCTGGGTTTTCTCTTTCAATCTTTAAAGTTAGAACCGGTTTCTCTTGCAGTATTTGTTCACTGAGGGTTTCAGGTATTCCTGAGTGCTGGAAGGAAACATGGCATACAAGTTGTCTCTGCCATGAGACACTGAGGGCTTTAATTAACTTAGGCTTGAATGACCTGAATGTAGAGGAAAAGCTGGCCTGAGGTCCAGTGTGCTGAGAGCTGCCCCATATCCTTATCTCGGTAGCTGAACACAATTCCTGTTCCTTCCAACCCTAATGACAATTTTGTTTCCAGCAGGAACCCTGGGCTAAGTAATGTTCCTGATGTCCCCTGGATGGTAGCTTGAGCAGGGGATGTACTGGGGCAAATCATGCTTTGGGTGATGAGTTTTCCCCCCAAATTCTAGTATCCATCTGGGAATTAACCCCTGCACCTGCAGCCAAAGGCAAACACTGCAGGCACTTGGTGTTCTGTGGGTAATATGTGGAATAAACATACCTGGCTCTGAGATAAAATCAGTTTGTTAGAGCCTGGTGATAAAAATGCCAAGGATGTGGGTTTGATCCCCATTCACTTCAGAGCTGGACTCCTTGTAGGTCCCTGTGATTCAAATCTTAAACATTTTTATTTCTCATCCCTTAACAGCAGGATCCATTCCTGCCCGCTGGGTAAACCTGAATAAAAATTAACATTAATTTGCAATTTTGCCTTCATGCTAAGCTACCCAAAGTCTTTTATTGTTCATTTCACAGCTCTCAGAGCCTCAGCACCTGTAAAATCTCGAGCCTGGTGAACGATGTGTCTAGTTAGGAATGAGTGCAATGCTCTGCTGAGCTCGGAAATGTGCTCAGGTTTATGTGGCTTCTGCTACTTTGTCATGCAAAGGAGCTCAGAGATTTGTTCTGGCTCCTGCTGGGGACCATGCAGAGCAAAGCTCAGGTGAAAGGAGATTACAGGAGTGGAGAACTGAAGATAAAGGCACGGCAAAGATCTCGAGGTGATTCTGGTGCAAACCTGAACATTTCGATTACCAGAGGATTCCAGTTGGTGACTGAGGAAACTACTGGAAAAGCTCAAGTTGCATTTGCTGGAAATCTTTGCTGGAAAGCAGCATGTAATGACAGGACAAGGAGGAATGGCTTTAAACTGAGAGAGGGGAGATTTAGATTAGACTTAAGGAATAAATTCTCCCCTGTGAGCGTGCTGAGCTGCTGTGGCTCACAGAGAAGCTGCGGCTGCCCCTGGGTCCCTGGAAGTGTCCAAGGCCGGGCTGGACAAGGCTTGGAGAGCCCTGGGATAGTGGAAGGTGTCCCTGCCCATGGCAGGGGGTGGGACTGGATGATTTTGAAGATCTCTGCCAACCCAAACCAGTCTGATTCAGAAGCAGGGTGCTCACACTCTGCTGGGAGGTTTCATAGGCCCAAGACATCTTCTTGTCAGGTGAAGTGAACTCTGATCTGGTAGTCCAAATGTTAACAAAACAGAAAAGATGTGAAACGAGAAGGGGACCCTCACAGTGACCTGACTGTGGGTCCTGTTTGTCTGTAAGAGAGCTGGATCACAACCCCTGGAGAGGGAACACATCATCCATCCATGTGTGCTTCAGCTCCTTGAGAGGCTGGAGGGGCAGGAGAAAATCCTCAGCACTGATGTCTGAATATTGGCTCAGCCCCAAGGCACTGTTCCTGCAGATTCAGCTGTGCTCACAGGGACATTTGGAGCATCTGGTGATCAGACACTTCCTCAGTCATTTCCTTCAGTCAGTAAAAGTCACCGAGGGGCTGGCCTGGAGGGGGGCCAAGGCCAGGGCACAGAGGTTTCAAAGAGTGCAACTGCAGGTCACAGCTGGGGATGTGCCAGCTTGGAAAGAGCCTGCTCTGGAATTCTGGAATTACTGACACCCCTACAGCCAGTGAAGAAAAAAATAGATGGGCCCCATGCAGCACAACTGGGAGGGAGGGAGGGAGGGAGGGA
>VXBN01016500.1:307149-348733 GCA_013397395.1 Sinosuthora webbiana | reverse complement strand
GAGGGAAGGAAGGAAGGAAGGAAGGAAGGAAGGAAGGAAGGAAGGAAGGAAGGAAGGAAGGAAGGAAGGAAATTATATCTGTGGAAACCCGTGAGCTAGAAATTGTTGTAATTTCTTATGGGCAAACCCACAGGTTTCACGGGGAAAAACCATTAGAAAATTGATTTTTTCCATTAGGAAAATGTTTTCCTCATTTCTTCCCATGAGGAAAAACATCCCCCTGGACTTGCTTCCCTGCATGCAAACACAGGACCTCGGGACAATCTCCTTGGACAGAATTTGGCAGAGTTAAGCCCAGTGCAAAGTGTTCAACTTAGAAGCCACTTGACTTACCCACCACATTTAACAAGAGGAAAACTTCCCAAACTATTACAAGCTTGATTATTCAGCACAAAAGCAGTTGTGAGAAATGAGTGCTGTATCTGCCTCGTTCAGTGTGCAGGTTCAGGACTTTTTTTGGCTGTGTTTTCTTGCTCTCTGAATAGAACGGGAAGATCACATAAATATTTTCAGTCCTCGGTGGTGCTTTTTAGCCAGAGCTGAGCCAGCAAACAGCTCTGTCTGTGCCAGTTTCTCTCTCAAAATGAACGTGCCCTTGAGGAGCAGGTTCAGCCCCTCCTTGTAGTTATAAATGGAATATATTCTGTCTCATACACAGGGACACAATTATTGCCTAACAGTTTACAGGTTGGGATATTCTTTGCTGTTGGGGGCCCTTTGGTGGACCCTTTTTCTCTTTGTTGGAAACAAAACAAATCAAGAATTCCACGGGGTTTTTTATCCCTCTTTCCCACCAGGATCAGCCGTCCTGGAAATCTTTGAAGACCTTGTGAAATTCCCTCCCTCTTGGAAATGTTTGGGAGCGTTCTGTGTAATCATTAGACACAGGCAGTCAGTATGGTTTGTCAAACTACACCATGCAGTGGTAGGAATAAAGACAAAAAAAATGGAATGCAAAGGCTTGAGGCTGTGTCTGGGTTTGGAAACCTTGTGAGCAGGACTCCCAGTCCAACAAAACTTGTGAGCCTGGAGTGTTGACCTCGGTGGCAAAAGATTCCTGATTGAATTTTTTGACGTTTCAGAATCCCTCTGGGGAGGATGGGGACAGCAGTGAACACAGAGCAGCGATGTCAAAGTGACTGAGCCTCTGGATTTTGGGAGGACACAGATTTTCACCACATCTGGGCTGACTTTCCTTCTGCCTCTGCTGTCCCACGCTGAGACAGAGGCAGGCAGGGAGGAACATCTGTCAGGATCTGTGTTATTTCAATAAAATGAAGTGTAGTCAGGCAATAAAATTTAACTGCCTTGTCATAATATTTAATTTTACTTTTCAGAGATTCCAGTGCACTGGGTGATTGAAGCTCTGTAGACTTTCAGAAAGCTGGAAGCACTTAGCACAGGAATTATCCCAGAACCTGCAAAAACGGGCCTTTACTTTGCTCTTATTTCAAGAAATAGGATTAAAGCCCAGCAAATTTATCTACTGACATATTTTTTGCTCTTTTGGGAGACAATTTGAACGTTATTTTTCTTCTGTGTAGTTGTTCTCTTCAATATCCTTGCTCTAAAGATTCATTTCTGTGTATTTTTATTGTTTTAGGTTGGGCTTTTTTTTTTTTTAATGCCACTTGTAATAACACAGAGAAATTGACCCTTGTTACAGTTTCATTCAGAACTGCATTGTTTCTGGAGTCCTACATTTCTCAAACTCTGAATCCCTTCTGGGATAAATCTCTTTGACCTTCAGTTTTCCTCAGATATCTCTTTATCGGCAAGAAATGAGTTTAATTTGTTTAAGCATGCATACTCACACCCTAATGAGCTGATAGCGTTATCTTGATCAGCTCTGGAAACGACTGCTCTAAATCCTGCCGGCCTCATTCAAGGTACAAACCCTTGGATCTGCCTTGGAATTACAGATGAAGTGCAGGGTTTCACCCTCTCTTTCCTAAAAACATCCTCTAAAACTCATCGTAATTGTGCTGGAGGAACGTATTGATTAATCTGGGTTTGGAAACCTTGTGATTTTTTTTTTTCTTTAATCGTGAGCTCGTAGCTTTTCGTCTCTCAGAAGCTTTGACATTTCCTGGAGTTTGTTGTCTTGGAGCTGAGCTGATTTTTGTGAAATTCTCACGTAAGAGTCTCACAGAGGTGGAGGAGCTCTGATTAATTTGGTGTGGAACAAGGCAGCTCAGAAAGCTTCGGGAGAGTCAGGTGAAAGTAAAACATCAGACCAATGAAAACGCAAGTGATTTGGAAAATCAGATCCTCGAGGCATAAACTGCTGATTCTTACCTGCTTTGTTGCTCTGTTCAGAACCAGGGATTTGCAAATGAAGCTTAATTAGAAAATTTTAATGGCCACTTCCTTAAAGGAAGGTGTAACACACTTTTAAAGGGCAGAACAAGAGCTGTTGGTTGAAGAACATAAAAGCACTTTCTCAGTTTTATTAATATTCTTTATTCATGAGTGCAACCCAATTATCTTTAGCATTTCTCACCCAAGTACCTTTAAGGTGACGAATTTTAATACGAAATTTCTTCAGCTCTGTAGAGCAAAGGAACAATTCCTGGTGTGGGCAGGTGAAAACAAGAGAAGCCACAGAAGTAGGGCATGACTTTCTGTGTCCTGTCTCTCTGGGGAGGGATGTGGGCCTGGATGCAGAGTTAAAGCCAAAGGGTGAAACATCCTGGATTTTATCTGAAATAAAGTGAAGCACCCTTGGATTCTCAGAGAGGCTTCACTGCCCTGCAAGTTCAACATTAATCGTTCCTCATCTGCTTGAGTTTCATGCTGCAGGGAAATTCTGCATGGCTCCATTTGTTCTTACTGAGAACAATCTCCTGAAAGCTGAAATTATTTTGAAGCAGCTGAAACAAAACCTGTTGGCTCGTCTGGCTGGTTAATGTCTGGTTGAAAGCGAGAACCGGAAAGAAAGAAAGAAATTTTGGAGGACGTTATGACTTAATTATATGCATGTCTGGAGTTCTGTGCTAATATATTAAGTTCTAAATGACTTTTTAACACAAAATTTGCCAGGTATGAAGCACTAGAGCTTTTCATTAAGGGTTGTTTCAGGATGATTATGTTTTATTACTGATGGTATAACAGGATTTAATTTTCAGGGGAGAAACACCTGAAGGGTCTTCCACAGCCCTTCCCTTTTAGATGTGTGCTTGATTTTTACAGTTATGGCAGGAATTGAGTATGAAAATAATGAAATCTGAGTTGGATTTGTATCCCTCTTGCTGGATCTGCTGTAATAATCTGCTGAAATGCTCCTTTAGCACTTTTGCTTAGTGCTGATAATCCAGGCTTGGATATTTGTCAGTTCCTGTGATGTTTTTCTGATTGCAAAAATTTGCAGGTCTTTCTTACAGTGCACAAGCTTTGGGTTTGGCTCTTCCCCTCCCTGTGAGCTTTTCCCTGGAATAAGGGAACTACACTAAACTTTGGGGAATTCAATACTTTCAGTAAAATGCGCTGGAATATCTTCATTTTACCACGGAGAAACCCAATGGCATTTAGGAAACATGATTTTTACATCAGCCTTTTATCAGTTGTAACTTCAATGTGTGGCTAATAATTTATTACTTGTGGAAGTAAAAACTGGGAATGTGCTGTACTTTTCCCTCTCCTTGACCTTCTAGGTTTTCATCATTATTTATAGATCACTGCAATGTATTAAAATAATTTTCTGGACCAAAAAAAAAAAAAAAGAGGGAGAAAATCTTTCATGGGGAAAGACACCAGAAGGGACATGCTGAGTGTAATTTCTGCCAGCAGATGTGCTTAATTGATCAAAATAACTGCACAACAGTGTTTGGGTGTGTTTGAAATAAAACCGTTGACCAGTGCAAGTTTTAAATAGCTCTGCTATAATTAATGCCTGGCATATGCAGTCCACTCCCTGGAATTCTTTTGCAATTTGCTCCTAAAATAAAACACTGATCCCTCAATGAATTTGTGACTTAATCAACCTGGTCACTTTATGTTATGAATGTTGGTGGCTGGATGCAAAGACAGGTGAAAAGCAAATTTCAGGAGTTTTAAGAGTAGGCTGAAATAATAAAATACCGAACCTGTGAAATTAAAGGACGTGAATTACTGAGGAAATAACAGGTTCCATCTTCTGTAACGCTTCTCTACCAGAGGAACTGGTGAAAGTCACAGAGGAGAAACAGCTGGAGGACAGCTGGGAGGAACCAGGGCTGCAGAGAGACCTGGAACAATCTGCAGAACCCCTGAGGAAATGAGAACTGGGTCAGAACAAAGGTCTCAACCCCTCGGCGGGATTTCAACATCACAGAAAGTCTGCATTTAGCCCCTGATCAAAGGCCATTCTCTGTGTTTTGGGTCCAGGTCAGACCGAGTCGGGAGGGTCCTGTGTTGTGTTCTCACAGGACTGGTGTCCACAGCTGGGTTGCAGATTTTTGCAAGTATTGCAAATATTCCTGATTTCACCCCAAAAAGCAGCTCGGTGGGGGGTTTTTGCAGGTGTTGCTGTGTCAGAGCAGCAATTAGAAGCTTCAAAAGAGACGTAATTCATTGGTGAGGGCTGCACAACGTGGTTCCCCTGGGTGGTGGGTGCTGCTCCTCTGCTGTTTACAGGATTTAGATCCCGGGAGAAGTCTTTGAAGTCAGGGAAGCTGGGTGCCAGGCAGCTGAACTGCTCTTTTAATTAAATCTGGTTAGGAAATGATACGATCTTGGCAGCAGCAGTATCTGCTAATTGTAACTGCTTGTTCTGAATTTGTTACTCACTTGAGTTACACCGGCACTAAATGTTCCTCCTGACATATTTTTCTCTCCCCTGTAACGCAATGAATCATGCAGGACTTTTTTTTTTCTTTTTCTGTGGGAGCTGGTGCTCCCAGAGCCCAGACCCAGCTATTAAAGGAGATTTAAGTTAAAATCAGAAATACGAGTGATGGTCCAGATTCTGCTGGAAGTGCAAACACTCACGTGCCTGTCAGGCACTGGTGCTTTATTCGTTTGTTTGTTTGTTTGAACTCGGTGATTCAGCACATTCTTGGGTTGTGTTTTGGAATTTACACGGGGTTCAACGCTTGGCTGAATCAGGGTTTGGGTTTCTGTCACTGTCCACAGTCCCACCTACATCACACAACCTGTTGGACAGGAAGCTGTTACAAAACCTCTCAATATTTCACCAAAAATCTACGTTTTTAGAACCACTTGGCTGGGCTAATTTTGTGTGCAACCATGTTGAACTGATTCCTGATCTAATAAGGAAATTGTTACTTGGAAAAAAACAAACCAGCTGCCCCACCTGATTGTATCTCTGAAGTATGTCAGTGCTAGAAGTGTTTTTTTTAAAAGCTGCAGCAATTCTGCATCAGGATTTGTGTCCCAGCAGCCACCACCCAGCAGGAGCAAGCCCTGGATTTGGCACTGCCAGACCAGAATCTCCAGAGAAAAGCAGGTGGCATCACCAGGCACAAGACCCTGGAGAGGTTGGTTCATAGTCCAGACCTGGATTTTGTCTGATTTATCATCTCACTGGACCTACTGCAGAGAATTGCCAGGAAAAAAAAATATATTTAAAAAAAAGCGCCAATTGTGAAATTAAAAAATCAGATGGGCCTGTGCACAAACCAGCAGAAATGGCACATTTAATGAGGGAAATGTAAATGCCTGTCATCTAAAGGCAACTTGTTCCTCTTGTGTTGGAACATCCCCATGAATAATCCGCTGCAGTTTCTCTGGGCGGAATCATAAGGTCAGTAGCAAGATAAGCCCAAGAGATTAATTCCAGTCACGTCATCCCAGTTGTGCCAACAACTGTGCTTTTCTCTACCTCAGCTGTGCAGGAGGGAGGGGAGCAGCTAAACACCAAGGCTCCCAAATCCTGCAGGGAGCTGCAGAACTCTGCAGGTGGCTGGGTTTGGATGTCCAGGTGGGAGATGGGGCAGTGCCTGCAAGTGTCCCCAGTGGCAATGTCCCCAGTGGCAATGTCCCCTGCTCCCAATGGCACCAGGCTGGGCAGGTGCCAAAAGCATTCCCTGGTCAATGGTCTTCACTGAGCTTTGCCCCATCACAGGGACATGGGGACCTTGGCAAGGTTTAAGAAATGGAGTAATGAAAGCTGAAAATCTGATTTAAAACTGATTTAGGCCTTGATTAATCTCAGTGCCTAAATACATACCTGAAATTCAGCGTGTCTGAGCCCTGTGGGGATTCTCACACTGTGGCTGACATGGGCCCTGGACACACAGGTGTCTGTGCACACCTGGCCTTGTGACCTGTGGAATTCACTGACCACATTCACACCATCTGAAGGGCCAAACTGTACAAAACCATCTGGTTTCTCCTTAAAGGAGCATTGCTGACCTCTGCAAAGCTTTCTTCTGGCTGTACATGGGTATCCCAAAAGGGGCATCTTCCATTCCCATCAGGAAATCAAAAGGGGCATCTTCCATTCCCATCAGGAAATCACTCCCACCACCTCTCAGGCAGTCATTCCCCTCTTTCTTTACTATTTATACCTTTGGATACTTCTGAGCTATCATCACATTTTCAAGAAGTCTGCTTCTTTTATCTTTCTTCTAGAGAAACAATCACCATTCAACAACAACAACAAAAAAATATAACACCAAGGCTTTTTGATATGGTCAGTAAGCTTGGGCTTGTTTTATTCCTCGTTTTTATTTTAAATAGTTATATGAAAAAGAAGTTTGAAGACTTTTGCTGTCTAGTATGATATGTTTACAGCCTGCAGACCACAACTGCATTTCAAGCAAATGCTCTTGCAAGCAGTATGTGTTTTATACGAAGCAGTGCAATTTGTTAGGTGCAGCTTGATCGTCTGGCTACGGGCAAACTTTGAAAGCTGTCACACACAGAGGTTTTATTTTAAGCTTGTTACTGGCTTTAAATACAGAATTTGTTTTTGTATCTGTATGCCTGGTGGATGAACTGTGGATAACCACACTGGTGTGTGGCCCTGAAAGAATGTGTCCCAACGCCTGGCTCAGGATATTCACTGCAAGAACACTGGAAACTCAAAGGCAAATAAAATAACAAGTGTGCTTGTGCCAACAGAAGCTGGTTTGTTTGTTACTCATTCAGTATCAGGTATTCAGCAAGGTGCATGAGTGCTAGAGACAAAGTTTATTCTTGGTAGCCGTAGAGAAGAATGAGCATTTATCACTGAATAAACTCTGTTTTTTTTACATTCTCCCAACCTCCAGCTCCATGGGGAGCTTTTGGAGCGGGCTCTGTTGGGTTGGCTGCTGCTTATACCTAAGCCAGGAGAGAGGATAGCACTGCAACCTATGTTGTTACTTTGCTCTGTGTATTTTGCTGACACACACATGTGCACGTTTCTGTCGGTGCTTTTGGGAACTCCCCAGGCCAGGCTCAGTTGCCTCTATAGATGTATTTGATGGGACACACCACTCTCAATTCCCTGTGTAGATGTATTTAATGGGGGACACCAGGCTCAGTTCCCTGTGTAGATGTATTTGATGGGGACACAAGGCTCAGTTCCCTGTGTTTGAGGGGGGACACCAGCCTCAGTTCCCTGTGTAGATGTATTTGATGAGGGAGACCATTCTCAGTTCCCTCTATAGATTTATTTGATGGGGACACTAGGCTCAGTTCCCTCTATAGATGTATTTGATGGGGACACCAGGCTCAGTTCCCTGTGTAGATGTATTTGATGAGGACACTGGGCTCAGTTCCCTCTGTAGATGTATTTGATGGGGACACCAGGCTCAGTTCCCTGTGTAGATGTATTTGATGGGGAAGGCCAGGCTCAGTTCCCCGTGTAGATGTATTTGATGGGACACCAGGCTCGGTTCCCTGTGTGGATGTATTTGATGGGGAATGCCACTCTCAGTTCCCTCTATAGATGTATTTCATGGGGGACACCACTCTCATTTCCCTGTGTAGATGTATTTGATGGGGACACCAGGCTCAGTTCCCTGTGTTTGAGGGGTGCTCCACTCTCAGTTCCCCATGTAGATGTATTTGATGGGACACACCACTCTCAGTTCCCCGTGTAGATGTATTTCATGGGGGACACCACTCTCATTTCCCTGTGTAGATGTATTTGATGGGACACCATTCTCAGTTCCCTGTGTAGATGTATTTGATGGGGACACCACTCTCAGTTCTCCATGTAGATGTATTTGATGGGGACACCACTCTCAGTTCCCCATGTAGATGTATTTCATGGGGGACACCAGGCTCAGTTCCCTGTGTAGATGTATTTGATGGGACACCACTCTCAGTTCCCCGTGTAGATGTATTTGATGGGGGAGGCCTGTCCCTCCAGGCCCAGGCTGTCGGTCTCATTGAGGGTGTCACTCTCCCCGGAGCGGTTGGCGTTCCTGGCTCGGCTCAGCCGCGACTGCAGCCGCTCGTGCTCCTTGCGCAGCTGGGAGTAGGAGTGGGAGAAGGTGTGGAATATGGAGGTGGCGGGGAAGGACATGATGAGGATCCCGCTGAGGATGCTGCTGAGGGCCACCATCTGGCCCGGCACGCTGCGCGGCACCATGTCCCCGTAGCCCACGGTGGTCATGGAGATGATGGCCCACCAGTACGAGGCGGGGATGCTGGTGAATTCCAGCACCCTGCCGGATTCATTCTCGGCCAGGTACACCAGGGGGGAGAAGAGGGTGACGGCCACGCACAGGAAGAGCAGCAGCAGGCCGAACTCCCGCGTGCACTTGCGCACGGTGAGCCCCAGGGTCTGCAGGCCCAGGGAGTGCCGGGCAAGGCGCATGACGTACAGGATCCTCAAGGCACGTAACACCCGCAGCACCAAGCCCACCTTCTCCAGGTACGTGTTGCTGCTCGGCCTGTCCTCCTCCTCGCCGGCGTCGTCCTCGGAGAAGATGAGGGAGGCGTAGTAAGGGGAAATGGCCAAGAAGTCAATGATGTTCAGGGGGCCCTTGAAGAACTGACACTTGCTCCTGGCCTGGATGAAGCGGAGGAAGAACTCCAGGGAGAACCAAGCCACGCAGATGGTCTCGATGACGAAGATGTAATAGCACTTCTGGGAACACTCACCCTGGCGCAGAGCGGAGAGGGAAGTAAACAAAAGAACAGTCTGTGAGCCGGCATCCAAAAAACACCGAGGGAGAAGCAATATGGATCTGCCTGAGTCACTGGTAGCAGAGATAAACAAAGCCCAGCTCACAGGTAGTGTGGCAGCTGTCCTTCAGTTGTGTGCAGAGAATATTGAGCACATGAAAGGGCTGAACAAACAGATCTACCCACCTGCCTCATTTTACTGCGTTGCTTCTTCCAACCTGCTTGAATGAAACCCACCTATGTATGAAGTCCTGGCATGCAGGCTGTAAGTCCTGAATAATTCCCACTTTCTGCTGCACTAGGGAGTAACAAGTCTCTTTGTGTTATAGAACTGGCCAGCAGAGGTTCCCCCTCAGGAGCGTGTTTTACCTTGCCCAACCCTCAGATCAATTTAGCTCTGCAGCACCATTTGGGGGTTTTTCCTTTCTGCACGGTAAGCTGCCGAGCCCGTATTTTACCCCTGAAATGAAACACCACCAAAGCTAATGAAGGCTTGGCCCTGCCAGGGCTCTGCATGCAGAGGCAGGTCAGGCTGTGGCTCCATTTGCACTCAGGGCTGGGGTGCATTGATGTCTGCAGAGCTGCTGACTGGGCTTGATGAGATTGCCTGCAACCAGCAGTTGTGTGATGCAGTGCTCACTCCTTCTGAGCCCTGAATTATTTGTACAGTGCAGCCTGGACTCTGCACAGACCTGCCTCTGGTCACTCCAGTGATCTGGCCTCTGAATTATTCATTGCTCCCATCAAGGTTTATTCAATTTTTTGTTAGCTGGGCTGAATTCCCTGTACATCTGTTATTTATTTGTCTTTAGACATTTGCAGGTGACATCGCCCCCAGATCATCACGGGGTTTTTCCCTCTTCCTTCCTTAGAAAATAGAAGAAAAGAAATTTTGTTTGTTGGAAGGTTTAACCATTAAGATTTAGGGTGTCTTTTGAACTGAGCGTGAAATTTCAAGGTGTTGAAATGTAGAGACTGTTTGGGAGATTTTTAATTCCTGCCACCCTCAGTGACCTCAGTATTCCCTATGGAAATTTATGTTTACTTAGTGAAGGCAATTTGTGCTGTCAGCATAATGAGAACATGCTCGTTGACTTCACACTGGGAGATGGATTTCATCCCAAGGGCTTGTATGTGGATGTTTTATATATTAGGAACATTTGTATATATTATGGAATGCACCTGACTTGATTTATACAGAATATCCCTCTCTAATGTCAGTCTCTTCAAACATTCTTCATCCTTTTGAACATCCTGCTCAAAAGCAGCAGATTTTGAAATAAGGAGGGGGGAAGGAAATATCAAGCACCAAAGCCAATTTCTGTTTCTCCCAGTGGTTTTGAGGATTTTTACATCTCAGTGTTTCATGTTGCTCTCAGAAGGGTTGTCCAAAGAACAAGCAGAACACTCTGACTTCAAATCTCTGCTCTCACCAAAATACTGATGCCCCTGTGCCATTTCAAATTATTCTTTGCCACCACATTCCCATTAGTTACTTTCAGCATGGCCCAAATACCCTGATCCATGAAAGGCTTTTTTTGCCTAAATGTCCAAAAAAAGAAACCTCTGTGCCACAACAACTTCTGTACAATTCCTCTTTCTGAGCAAACCAGACACATTTTGGATATTCTGGAGTTCAGCACCTGCCAACACAAACCACAACAAACTCCTTCCCTTGACCTCGCCATTAACTAGAGTAGAATTTGGGGTTTTATTTCCAGATCTTCGAGTCAAATTTTTCACTGAGCTCTTTCTCCTCCAGCTGCAGCTCTGCTCATGGTGGAGTGGGAGCTCTAAAAGCTCCAAGCTGGTGTGGTGGTGCTGACTGTGAGCAAGAGGGGAAGATGAGGTTTTATTTATAACTGACCACAGCACATTTTGGAAGGGCTTTTTCAACAAAACCACCTGACATCAATCTGCACTCACTGACTTTGATGGGAGAACAGTTATGACAGGCCCAGCAGTGAGTATGTAACTCTTTATACTTTATTCATCCTGCAGATTTTCTTTTCAACAATGCAAGAATTTATCAGGATTTATGGAACTTGCCTCCAGCAGAAATTCTACAACCTATGATATAAATGTAATAAAATGAGGGCCTGGTATTGATCTTCTGCATGAAATGAGCATTTGGCTCAGCAATGAATGAAACAATATTTTGTGTGTAAAAAGATATATACTGAGCCCGGTGCCTGAAATATTGAGTGGTTTCTGAGATTTATAAACTACCTCAAAGGAGCAAAGGAGTTGTTTCAAACTCCCCTACCACCAGAGATAGTAAAAAAAATTCGAGCTTCCTTTTGACTGTCCCCCTCTGGTGTATAAGAGAGTGGTTTATTTTCCATCTTTGATGATGTGCTGGAGTTTATGGTGTTACAGTGAGAGTGCTCATTTTAGGGTATTTCTGTTAAATTCTCTTTAAATAGGGGGGGAAAAAAAGTAGGTTCATAATAAAATAGAAGAACAACAGTACTGCGTCCAGTTAACCCAGTTCCCTCAACAGCCAGAGGAAGGAGGTGCCCAAGGGAACTCTCCTGGCTTCTGTTTTCCACTCACAGAATCCCAGAATGATTTGGGTAGAAGGGACTTTAAAGACCAGGTTGCTCCAAGCCCTGTCCAGCCTGCCCTCGGATATTTCCAGGGATGGGGCAGCAAAAAAAGAAATTTATTCACTAATCGTGAATTCCAGCTAAATGTGCTTGAGGTATGTGCCACTCACAAGATAAAAAGAGATAAATTACCCAGCCTCTTAGTTTGCCAGGAAACATTAATTAAAGTGTAATGGCATCTAGGATAACAAACAAAATCAGATCCCAGAGTTCTGCAGCACCAGCCTGACTTACAACAGGCATAAATCTCATCCAGTGAAAATAATATCTTCACATGCACCGATAATTTTGGTTGTGCCCAGGGAGACCGAATCACAATTTCCCCTGCAGATACATCTCTCATCTATCCATGCTGGTTTCCAGATGCTGCTCGCTTTTTTTAATGTGTTCTAGACGAGGAAAAACTTTATTATTATTGAATAACCGTATGACACCACCGAAGAACTGCTCTTGTTCCTTCAGAATCTGCTCTGTGCTGATCACCTGTGTCCCACCTGTCTGCACTCTTAAGACAATTGACAATTAAAATATGCTTTGGAAAACTTGCTCTGAATCATCACCTGATCCACCAGTGAGTTTCCCACTGCCAGAGATTTACCCCAATACCTTCTGCAGTGGGTGTTTACCCTTTATTACCTCCTAATCTGAAGTACAAATGAGGAAAGAAAAGCTGCTGTTCCCATTATGTTGGGAGTGCGGTGCTGCAGCTGTGTGAGGATGAAATTGGACAGGTACCAACTTTCTGCCCCGGGTGTGATTGACTCTAAGTGGAAGTTTATTGGCAGCAGTCTGAGCCCATTTTCTGTGGTGGGTAATTCGGGATTTCCCACAGTCTATAAACAGGGTGGAGTCTGGCAGGTAAAACAAGCAAAATAAAGCATTTCCCATGATGTCCTTCCTGCTCTTTCCAAGGAACACTGCTCAGGATGGTGTCAGTGATTTCTTGTGTCAAATGTGTCCCAAGTTAAATAGCAAAAATTCCTCCCATGCTTATAGAACACTTTGCTAATAAGCACAGCTTGATCAGTACCTGGATTATTTCAGAATCGTGTCGTATTTCCAGAGCCTTAGAGTGGAAATCGATGCATACCTCAGCACAGGGTATACATGTTGCTTACACAGCACACTTGTGAGCAAGGAATCTCGTGTTATTTATGAAGCCAAGCTGATAAAAGTCCTTGAATCCAGCTAGAAGCTGTGACAGAACCCCTGAATGCAAATGTGAAGGTTCTGGCTTCTTTTTCTCTGCCAAGGTCATGATGAATAATACACGGGAAATGTAGATTTCAAGTTTGGACTTGGATGTTTATTATTTCTTATCTATTTACAGACTCACAGGGAGTGAGCTCCAACTAGCAAGTTAGAGAGAAAAGGTAAAATGGAGAACTTCTAACTCTTTCCAAGGTTACTTAAGCCTTAATTACTCAATAATGAGGTGACACCTCTATTATTTATATTTCTGACCCAATAATGACCACCCAAGGCCCGCAATGAGGATCTTATTCACCCAATTACAGAAAACCACCCAAACCCATGAAGAAGAAGGAAGAAGAAGGTGAAGAAGAAGGACAAAGACAACACCCCAAATCCTCCATCTTGACTCACATGCATTACTATAGACTAAAATCCCCAAATCTGAGTTTCCAGAACTCCAACATGCAACCACTGTTATTCCCCGGGCATGTTGGTGGGAACCAGCTGGCTCATCATCACAAAACAAATGAGCAACGGGCTGAAGGGATCTGAGCCCTGTTCTCAGCCAGCTCTGCCCGAGCTGCAGCAGCGATCGCTCCCGAGGAAAGGCTGTCCTGGAGCTCAGTGACCCACACCTAACAGAGCCAGAACCAGGCAGGGCAGGAGCTCAGAGAGCACACACTCCATCCTACTGGAGTCCTAGAGGAGTTTCCCTGCTCACAGGACCTGCTCCATCTCATCCCTCTGCAGAGGAAGGACAGGCTGCCAGAATGTCACCCTGCCTCCGTGGCTGCTGCAAGGTCACGGTTCACATCTGCTAGATTGATCCTGGCAGGGGCAGGTTTGGTTTGGCACGGCCAGGCTGCTGCTCAGATCCTTGCCGTGATGCGCACACTGCTCTGTGGACAGAGGCCAGTGTCCACGGGAGTGGCAGCAGATGGGATCAGCCTGTGCTGCGGCTCCCGACCTGCCTTCTGCCAGCTTGTGCTGTCCAGCACTTATCCCAGCAGGACTGCTCTTGCTGCAGCCTGGCCCTTTGGCCAAAACCAGCCAGCTCTCTACGTGCAGGATTTGGATGCAAAACTGGCAGGAATTTCCCTCTCTAAGCCTGAGGTATCCATTTCCTGGGTGGGGGGATGTTTTCCAGCCTTTTGCCCTTCTCGGTTCACACCTGGGCTGTGCATCCTGGCCTAGAGCTTCTCCCTGAGTTCGTGAAAAACACAAACTAATGAGATGGTGGAAAAACGAGCTTTGGTTCTTGCCCTTGCCTGCCCACAGACCCAAGGCAGTGGGAATACAGGGGAGGCTGCAAGTCTCGAGAAAGGTTAGGAGGGAGCAGAGGCAGAGCAAGACCTGGGTGTGGGGATCTGAGCCACCCAGCTGGCTCCAGGCTGTTCTTATCCCTTTGGCAGCAGGAAACGAACAGATACAGGGCAGAAATCCCTTTTGGCTGTGAGGTGATGGCTCGGTTAGGAAACGTGGTGCCAGTCCTGCATACCTGAGCTCCGGGATCCAGCTGCAGTGCTGCAGGTACTGCTGAATCACTGCGGCCGCATTGACGCTGTTATTTGAATAATTAAACCTCGCTCTGCTGAATCAAATGATGGGGAAGGGAGAGCTTGAAAACCCTGTGTTATGGATCACATCAGCACTGGGATTTATGCTTTCAGCCCGATGCAATAAAATCAGAAGGTTACAGCCTGCTGAGAAAGAGACTCTCACCCGATTTAAGGGATGATGAGCTTGTTAAAGCAGCGCTGCGTATTCTGAGAACACAATGAGCTCCCACTTGTTCTGCCCGATGGGAAAGAAGCCTGGACTTAGGGAAACAATTACTACAACTACAGCATTTGAGGAAACTAAACTAATATTGGTATTGTATTAATGTGGGCGTTAGAAAGAGCAGAGAACGGAATTAATGCTCTGTGTCCAACAAATAATTATCCCCTTTGGGGCAGAAGTGTACCTAAAATAAAATGTTACAATTAACTTTTAAGCTTGGGTCCTTAGTCTGCAACCACAGTGAGTGTCAGTCTGAAGAATCTGAGTTTGATTTAAAGCAGCTGGTGACTCCAAAGTGTCAGCGTTAGCAGAAAGATGTGAAAGAGTAAACTTTTTCTTGCTTGTCTAGTAAGGAATCTAACAGACAATTTTGTAACTGTGAAGAGCAGTATAGTCAAAATGACAAGGAATTTATCTGGACTCGAGAGGATAACCTTCAACTGACAGCTTTGCTGCTGGTCAGTACATTTTGCCAGTTACTGTTTCTTTGTTCCTTTTCTCACTGCGCTGTAAATTCTTCGGAGCAGAAATTCCTTCTTATTGTAACTCTGGAGTACAGGGGGTCCCCAAATGTGGTTGAATCTGTTTTAAGGGAAGATCCTGGTGCTACTGAGAGGTGCTGACACTGTGGGAAGGAACTTGGAGGATAAATTAGCTTCAAGCAGAGTTTTCCAGAGATGGAATGTCTCCATGAAAGAGAGCACCCATCTTCCCAAAGACGGCATTTATTAAACACTGACCTGAACCCCTTGAGGACAGTCAGGTGAGGGAACAGGCTGAGGGAACAGCAAGAGGGGGAAGGAAATCCTGATTCCCAGTGAGGGACACATGTGCTGGCCCGCTGCACAGCTGTTGGTGCACTGCCCAGTGCAGAACAGCTGGAACAGCTGGAACAGCTGGGTGCCCCCCCAGGATGGCGTGCAAAGCTGGGAGCCTCGGCCCTGCTGGGACACAGCCAAAAGGGGATGAGCACCAGGCAAACTAATAATGTCTAATTGTGCTTTCTGACCGCTGGACACCAGCTTTGGCAAGCCAGGCAGGGTGAATTCCCTCCCTGGAGGGTCAGGAGTGTGTGCAGACACTGATTTTGTGCGGCAGGGGGGTCAGGAGTGTGTGCAGACACTCCTTTTGTGTGGCAGGGGGGCTGAGCCGGGGCACAGATGGTCGGCAGTGCCCACCCCCGCAGTGCCCTTTTGGCTGTGGCCTGGAGAGCAGGGCTGAAGGGATATGAACCTTATCAGGGCTGAATTATGCAATTCTGGGTGTGGGAAATGGTCACTGATAATGTGGAACTCTGAAATCAGGGTCTTAACATAATGGTGCAATTTCAGGGTCAAAGCTCCCGGTGTTTCTGACCTCAAAAAAAAAAGGCAGATCCCATAAACCAATAATTTACAAATATACATCAAAGTCTCAGGCTTGAATATTCTGATTTCTGTTGTTTAACGGCTTTATTTAACCTTTCTTCAATCACTATTAATTTATCTAATTCAGTCCATGAAGCACACAAATTAGCTGGGTTCTGCTCTGCTGAGTACAGCTAGACCAGGAGGTCTGTGGTGCTCCACTGAAACACCAAAATTCTTATTTTCCTACTTTCCTTGCTGATCAAAATGGTCAGAAAAACTCAGAATTGCACTGGATGCTTGGGGAATTTAAGAGTGGGATTGTCTGCAGAAAGTGACCTGATAAGAACCCAGAATAAAGTACTTGAGCAGATGCAATAAAGCCAAAGCACATCCAGCTTTATTTTGCTCCAAGTAATTTCAAGTCGTATGTATATAGCAGTATATTTATAGATAGGCATGTATAGAGATGCCTTTATAGTCTTACACTTTAAATGAGCATTACATTTTCTTTCTCTTCACGGTAAGGCAAATAAATTGGGGTTTTTCTCCCCTGTAAAGTAAAATTATTCCAGTTTTAAAGAAAACCTGTTTCTAGGCAATTTTCCCCTGTGTGCAAGCCAAATATTCTTTAGTACCATACAGAAAACTTCAGCAAATCCAGCATTAGAAAACTAATCAAGGCCTCCAGAATAATGGTGTAGAATAAAAAAAAAAGTAATTTAAAAGTGGTTTTATATGTTAAGTACTGGGTTCTCCTCATCTGTCCATGTTTTCTGGATTCTACATCCAGCCAGAGCCTAGAAACTCACTCTTTTAAAAGGAACTCGATTTTCACATGACCAAATGATCCCAGGAAAAGAAGCTTTTAAAAAAATGAGTATTCTGTGTTTCAGGATAAAACCTTCATATGGAACAACAGTGGCTGCAGCTTATGATGCTTTTGTTTCATTGGGTCCTATAAAACACCTAAAGCAATTCCAAGCTTCTCAAGGTCAGCTGAGAGCAAACACAAAAATTAGTAGTTACAAGGTCAGGGGAATGCAAATACCTGGGGGTTTTCTTCCCCCTGACTTTAATTTGCTGCCTTCCTGAGGTACAGACCTTGCTGCTGCCTTTCTGCCGAGTCATTTCTCTAGAGGATGCCAAGTTTGGGGACTCATTAAATGAAATATCTCGTCCTAAGGAAAGTCCCAAGAGTACTTCAAAGTGTTCTCCCTCTCCAGGCCCTTCTGCAGTGTTTTATCCCGCAGCTTTCTGGTGTAATGATGGGTTTTTTTCCCCTTGGGTTGGATGTGCTGAGCAGTGGCTGTTTCAGTGACCCCTCTTAGATCCTGATTGTAACTCCCATGTGGGACTGGGACTTTCAGGGGGGCTTTGATGGGATGTCTGTCCTGTCTCTAGCGGGATGATCTGAATTTCTTCATTTGAGGGTGATACTGTCGAATTTTGTCACTTCAGCTTGCCTATCCTCTATGCTTGGTCTCCAGTTCAGACTTGCAGTTCTCTCAAGCTGCCTGTTCAGATCAATAACAGATTTCCTCACCTCTAAATATGCCCTTTTTTTTTCTATCTCTACGTGCCTTGATTACTGCACGTTGATGACATTAAATCTGCTGTTTTACCAAAGACACTTTGAGCTCCATAAAGAACTGGTGCAAATATCACGGACAGGGGTGGATTATTAGGATACATACAAGGATATATACAAGGATGTGTTCTCCCCTGGAGAATGTGATCATTCTGTTCTTGTATTCCTAAAAAACATAACCTTGCTACTCTTCCCTTAGCCTCATAAATAATAAAACCTTTTGTATATTTATTTCATGGTCAGACTCAAACTCGAGCTCACCAGAGCTGTTCACTTTGCTGCTCCACATTTTTGCTGAACTTTTTGCTCACCCTTCACCCGGGGGCTGTTCTCTCTGGGTTGAGATCCACAGCGTGTGCATAGACAATATAAACTTACAGAAATGTTTGTCCAAATCCCCGCGTTTTTTTCTTCCACGAGGAGGTTCCTAAATGCCATTTGACATATTCTGGAGGGTGTGGACGGTGTGGCTTATAACAACTCCTCCTTTATTTCCGCTTTTTAGCTGCATTCCCGACTGGAAGCTCCCCCTCCCGCCCCCTGTGCTGGCCCTGGCGATGGCTCCTTCCCTCCCCTCTGGTTGCCGGGGTGACTGGGTTTCCCTGATGCAGATGCTCTCCCTTGGCTCCCCGCCATCCCTCTCCCGGAGGCAGAGCGGAGTTTTCACTTTGCCTCGCATGCCGAGGACTCCTGGTTGCTCTTCTGCCTGCCCAGGCAGCTTTTCCTCCCTTCTGAGCAGAGCTGGCTCAGCAGCTGCTGAAAGGACGAGGGATCTGCTGTGCCTGCAGGGTGGGATCAGCAGCCTCTGAGCCAAGTGAGTCAAGTGGAAGTCACCTTGCATTATTTTTCCTTTTTTTTTTTTTTACTTTCTTTTTTTGACTCTGAGCCTTCTTGAGCTGGAGCCCACCCAGTTTTCACTCCCTTAATGTGGCTGTGAGGAGGAGGAACAGGAACCTAGAGTGGTACAGAGGTAAAGCCTTTTTTTTTGTCTGTTTTTCAGAATGGGTAATGTGGATAAATCCAATTTCCAGTGTGGGTGACATTGGAAAATGGATCCTTGCAGTACTTTTAAGGACCTTTACCTCAGATCTTTTGCCAAGCTTTAACTCAGAATTGAATAAACCTCACGATTTTGAGGCATCTTTGAGTTCAGGTGTGGAATTTCAGATTGTTCAGAAACTTTGTGAAGGAATTTGACTGTTTTCTGCCACTGAGCAAACAGATATTAAATCATCTTTGTGTTCAGCCCAAAAAGCGAAAATTTCAGGTCCTGCCTGCCTGTCTGAGGTGCTGGTAAATGTGGCCCCATCTTGGAATCTCTCTGAGGTCAGTGAACTGTTCTGAGTTACAAATCAACCGAGAGTTGATTCTCCTAAGTATGACTCAGCTGCAGCCAAGAAGTCCTAATTTCAGTCAATTAACTTCATGGACTTATTTGTCCAGCTCTAGTTAAAATGCTCTTTTGAGATCCCAGTCAGGAAATATTAGTTGTTGCAGGCTAAGAATTTAGGGGTGGAAATTTAGGGATGCCAAAACTGCTTGTTAGTAGTTCAGATTCTCTGCTTTTCCACAAGGCACGAGTATTTTGTCTCATAGATTCCCCTACGTCTCCTCTGGCAGAACATCCCATAATTCAAAGAACGGGACTTCTAATACTCTGTCTGCTGGGGCACAATGACAAAGTGCATTAGGCTGTGGGTGTAAATTGTGGAATGTTTCCAAATATTTGAACAAATGTGGTGCTTTCCTCAAGTTAATCCTTCATCCTCTCCCCTGCTCTTTCAACAATCCATCCTTTGAGCTCATTTCGATTTGCTTGTTTTTAAAGTGCTGGTATCTATGCAAATCTCTAAGTAGTAATGCCATCCTTGTTTTATAGGAAATCCAGGAGCTCCCAGACACACTTATAACCCTCAGCAGGCTTCTCTTTCTAACTTAGTAAATTATTTTTAAACGCACGCCACCCCTCACATCCAGCAGAGCTCTGCTGGTTCTTTCGCATGGGGCTTATTTATCAAAGCTTTTCCTGCAGTTGTTGGGAAATCAGGATAAAAATCATCCAGCCACTTCCATTAGCAAAGTTACTGGGAAGCACTTGCTGGAGCAGAGTTTGTAATGTTTGTACATCGAGCTGGAAGAAGGATGTTCTATATTTAAAGTACTTCCTTGGAAGAGGAATTGGAACAGTGTTAACAGCTTTTCCTGTGAACACAGGTTTTTTTTTTTACTTTTTTCAGCCAAAAAGTAATAGCTGAGGAAGGCTGCAGGAGCACCAGGCTTATTCCTGAAAGGCTGGAGCCTTCCTGAGCAAATGGAAGTTAATATCCAAGGGGTTAAAACGGAACAGGGAATGATCTTAGATTTCAGCCCTGTGTGCAGCCCTCAGTTTTATTCCAGGACATCAAATATCAGGATATATTTTAACCATGACGAGGCTGCTTTGACCAATGGCTTGAGCAGTAAAAGAGATCCAGATTTTTTGTCTTGTGCACACCAGGCTGTGCTATAAATGTAAAGATGACTTTATTCATCAGTATATGACACTCTGAGGAGTGTCTTGTCTTAGAGCAGGGGCTGGGGCAGGGGGTTTATTTGTCACAGGTTTCCTCAGCACTTTTGGAAGGGCAATTTGCAAATGAAGTGCAGGATTCATCACAGAGATTAGTCAAGGTTATTTGATGAATTTGGACTTTACCACATGTGAAGTAACTTTGGATTCTTGATTTTCTTCTGGTGCATTATTACAAAAATAAATCTTTTAAATGCTGAAATATTTACAGCAATGCTACAGAGAAGATCCTTCATGTGTGACACGGGCTTGATTTATTTGCCCTGAATTAATGTGGATGAGTTCTTTGAGAAGGGTTTAAATGCAGCTAGCAGTTCAGACAGTGCTTGGTATTGCTCCTACAATATGTACATATATCTAGGGCAAATACAGAATTCTCTTAGCATGGAATTGTGATTTTTGGAGGCACAGCTTTTAAGCATCAGTATGTGCAAAAATACTTCATCTGCCTCTCAGCCTTCAATCTTTATGCAACTACAGAAATGTAAGATATAGAAATCAATGAATATTTCTCCCCCTTTAAGCATCTGAAAGTTTTATCACAAGGGAAGATACCCAGCTGTTTTAAAAGTAAAGATGCCAGAGGAAAATATTTCTGCAGCTGGCGTGTCCAAAGGAGAGATTGCCTGTGACTAGAGAGTGAAGCATCTTGAAAACTCCACAATGTCAGTTGGAGAGTCTCAGTGCTAACAAGTTAATCTTACACTGGCAGCTGCTTCTCAGGGAGGAAAAACAGCTCTGTATTGGAGAGCTGAAATACCTGCTCTGTCCAAAACCTTTCTTGTATTTGAGCTAAAAATCAGCGTAACACTTGTTCCCATTATTCTTAACATAATATCACTTGAAAGTGATAGAACTAATTCGAGCCATTGCTGAGTTTTCTGTCACACACCGTGCCAGAATTAATTCTGTGGCTAGACCAGCTAAAAAGGACCGACTTACCCTGTCTTCTTCAGCTCTTAAGTCTGGCATTGTGCTCACGCAAAGGCTGATCGCTGTGGTGGCCACAAAGAGGATGGAGAGACAAGCAAAGACTTTTCCCGGCAGTCCCGACTGGGGGTTTTCCACCATGTCTCTGAGTCTGTTCATGAACTGCCCAAACCTGGTTTTCTCATCCAAGACACACGAAGCCTCCTTGCTCCTCCGGAGCTCCTCTTCCTTGCGGATCTCGGCCAGCTCATGCAGCTTCTGGAAGAGTTTCCGAAAGCAGCAGTTCTCCAGGTTGGACTCCTCGATGCCCCAGTACCTCAGCTCCTCCTGGAAAGACAAGGCACACATGTCTCTCAAGAGCATCAGCTTGCCCGCGGCTAGGAAGCTGACAATCATCCCAAAAGCGTTGGGGTTCCTGTCGAAGAAGAACTCGTGGGTGTCCTCGTCGTAGTCGTCGCACAGCTGGATGATTTCTTCGTAGCTGCTGCAGAGCTTCAGTTTGCTCAGCCTGGTCAGGGGAAACTCGTCCAAAGTGCTCCAAGGCAGCAGGTACTTGATGCCTCCCACGTTGATCATGATCTCTGTCTTCAGGTCGACTGCAGACACTTGGTCGGGGTGGTAAATCCTCCTGGCTCTCTGGTAATGGACCCCCTTGACCGAAGGGGTTTCTACGCAGATGGGAAGGAAGTGGCTCAAGGAATTGCAGGAGTTGTAGCTGATGTTGCTGTAGTCTTGGTCGCTGCCTCTGGAGAGAATAGGCATCTCTAAGAGTTCTCACCGGGACATCCAGAGCGGCATCAGAGCAGGGGGATCTGTCAGCCAGGAGACACAGGGAGGAGGAGAAAACATAGCAGAGGTTACTCTGAGAGAAAAGGTGCTTCCAGCCACTTTCCTCAATCACGAAATTAACGAGTGTGCCTGTTTTGTAAGTAAAAGTCACCTCTGTGCTCCGTGCCGAAGCCTGCAGCCCGTGAATGAGCTTTGCTTGGCAGCCTCATTGGTTGTCTGGCAACACGGAGCGGAGCCACAGCCTCATTCATAATTATCACCCCGGCTCGGGTGCCTGCAGATCCAGACGGGAACACCTCGGGCTCTTCTCCCGGCAGCTCTGGGCGCCGTCCTTTCGGTATTTCCCGGTCGCTGTCGCTTCGCTTTCTTATTTCTATAAACCCTCAACTAACTCAACTAAGCTGCTTAATAGTTATTAGAGACAGAGCGGTCAATCACCTGCCATCGGCTGGATGCGAAGTTCCTAATTGCTCTAACTGGACTGCTCGGGCTGAGATTCCTCTGCCTCTCGCTGCACGCCCGTTCTGCCTCTCGGGGGGGATTGCCAGGATTAGCTGGGAGAGGTTTACAGAACGCCTTAAAGTGGGGAAGTTCCGTCTAAATGACGGCTGTTCTGATCAACCCGACCCCGCGCCACTGCAAATTGCTGGGAAGTTGGAGGGGAACCTTTGCCCACCGCCGGGAAAACTTTCTTAAGCTGGCAGAAAGTGTTTTCTCATCTCGGAGCGGGGCAGCCATGGAAACACTCCCCGCCTCCTTTCAGGGACAAACCCCGGGTTTTGCCCGTAGCCCCTAGAGATTAAAAAGCACTTTGTTTTCCCCGACACTGCAAGGAAAGTTTCCCGAAGTCACTTACCAGCGGAGCAGGGGCAGCTGCCGGCTGCCCCGCGGGTGATGCTCACATGCCGCACACGGAGCAGGGTCCGGCAGCAGCTCCTGGGGGTCCGGACCGGGATTGATTACATGGAAAATCCCTGGAGCGCTCTGCAGCTGGCTGTCTCTTCCCTCTTCCTCCTTCTCTTCTTTCCTGGGAGGGGAAAGCAGCCCTGTGTGTTGGTGTAACATATGTTGTGCTAAGGGATGCTCAGCAGAGGGGTCCTGAGGGGCAGCTCCTCTCCTCCCGGGGCTTTCCTGGTGGAAGGTGCTGAGGCAGAGCTGGTGGCTCCTGCCCTCTCCCTGGCTCTCCTCTCTTTCCCCCGGGACTGCCAATGTGGTCCTGGAAGAGGAGGGGAGAGGGGAGGGGGAAGGGCTTAGGAATAATCTCTCCAGCATCCCTCCGTGTATCCAGCAGGCAGCAGGCAGCAACTGGGGAAGAACAGGGAGTACAAGTCCCCGGCTAATGAGGTTTAATAATCAGTAATTTCTGGCAAATCCACTTAATGAAACAATTTCAGTGTCTATTAACTCCTTCCATCATAGTCATGCTACAGTGGCTTGGTCTGGTGAAACCACCCAGATTTCTCAGCAGCGATCTCCATGACCTGCACCCCTCTTGAAACTGGGATTTGCTCTTTAATATCCCTGGGTGGAAAAGGGAATTTGTAGGGTCCATGGATGCTGTGCCTCAGCATTCCTTTGGCTGTTAGGGAAGTGTTTTCCTCCCATAAAAGAAAGGATCTGTGGCTTGTAAAGCACAGGTGCCGAGCACTCTCTTTTCCAGATCTGCAGAGCTTTTCCAACAGCCAAGAACTTTTTCCTTTTCCCTTTGCAGATGATGGGAAATCAAACCTTGTCCTTTCCTGTCTTTGCTCATGCATGGCTGTAGGGGGCTGGGCTGGCTGTAATGCTTTTGGGTTCTGCAGTTGGGATGGCACGGATTGCACAAAAATTCTGTTTGGAGTCAGAGGAAACCTGGGGTCAGGTTCTGTGGACAAGTGCCCTCCGTGGGGCTCCCCAGGCAACGAGAAAAGCCTTGGCTTGTGTCTGCAGCCAGCGTGGCTGGGGGTGAATCCTGTTTCCAGAGAGATGTGTGAGCCTGTGGGGTTTCAATGTCCCACTGGGAGTGTGAAGGTCACCAGGAGAAGCGAGATGGGGACAAAGTGCAGGTACTGCTCGTGGCTGTGATGTGTGAGGGGCTGCTGGAGCCCTGATAAAGCTGCTCCTCCTCAGCTCTTTGCCAGCCCTGAGCAAGGCTGTGGCAAAACCCAGGACAGGAAGCCTTTGCTAATTGGACTTTTGGGGCACATCTCTCCGGGCCCACGTGGTGCCCACAGGATTAATTCCTTATCAGGCTTCACCACTGGGGTTTTCACTCAAGCCCTAATTATGCTATCCACAGAGAAAGACCAGACAGATGCCTGAAGGCTACGGAGTTCTGGGAGCACAGCTCAGGATCACTTAAATCCCACCACCTTTGGGCAGGATGCAGCTTGCTCTGCCCATCGGTCTTTCTCATGGATTATTTCTGCGAAGGAAAAGTAAACCTATTCTAATTAACTTTGGATGGATTGCCTCAGAAAAGGATAAAACCAATTAGCATTTCCTTCCCACCTTGTGAAGCCCTTGCATGGTGATGTTAAAGGTTATTTTTTCTGAAACCAGCTGACAAGGAGGTGAATAAATCCAAAGCAATGAGGAAACGCCATGTGCAATGCAGTGATTTAAGTGCGGCATTTATTTATCAAGAAATACATGTACTTTAATTTTAATTTTAAGTTTTCTAAGACTGGGTACTCTAATAGTTGTTTTATTTGGCCCTGCAGCTGTGTCTGTAGCTAGATCAGGACCTCATTGCTGGTTAGAATCATACAAATATCTGGCAGAGGCAGAGGATGGATAGAAATATTTCTCTCTGGATTTTATTGATGGGAGATGAATAGACACAAAAGAAAAATGCCTAATTTGGTGTCTGAGGAAGCCAGGCCCTGAACCCAGCTCTGAAGGACTTAAACATGTCCCAGAGCTGGGACAAACCTGGCCAGGCTCTGTTTGTGCCCTCCTGGACCCTTCTGCCACATCTGTGGGAGATCCTCCTCAGCACTGAGACCTCCCCACAGGTGAGAAAGGCAAATTCCTGCCTCAGTTCTAACATCTGCTGAGGTGTTTCTTCACTTTTTAAAAATTTTTCATCACTACTGCTGCAGTTTTCCCATTAAATTCTCCATGCCCTTTTCAAGATGAAGTTCATAATCCTTAATTTCTTCCTCTGTTCCCTGTTTCCCTCCCAATTTCTGGAATTGCTCTCTCCTCGCTCTTTAGCCATCTGGTTACATCAACTCCTCACACACCCTTTATGCCTTAAATGCAGTTCCCCATATGCTTCTCTGATTTCTTGGCATGGATGGCATTCCTCTCCCCTCCTTGTTTCCCTCCTTTGGCAGTTCTGCCATTCTCCTGTGATTCGGTTCAGCCCTTCCTCTCTCAGCCCTGCTGTACAACAAGGACAAGGTGCTGCTGCCGGGGAAGGAGCAGCAGGAGGTGCTTGGAAACCTCGTGGCTGTGATGGTGCAGCTGAAATCCTGTCCCTGTGACAGGCACAGGAGGACCTGGCACAGCCATCCTCTGAAGTGAGCAGATTTTCCCTCCAGATTTCAGCAACGAAAGCCTTCCCAGGGCTTTTATTCGGGGATGGGTAAGAGTTGATGCTGGAGGAGATGGGAAAGCTGGTGGTGTTCACTGCCACTTGCCTGTGATTTCATCTCTCCTGTTTTGTTCTCTGCCTGCATCCTCTGTAAAGAGCAGATACATGCAGAAAAAAAAAAGAGACAGTTTTCTCTTTTTCCCCACAGAGCACACAATAAAACTGCAGAATTTATGGGCACATGCTGTCGCGGTGGCCGAAAGTGTAAAGTATTTAGAAAAGAACTGAGACATTTATGCACTGAAGGTTCCCCAGGCAGATCCAGTGTCTGGCACAGAAAGTCTGCAACCCACCTATTCCTGGGCACCAGGGAGATGTTTTAGCACAACGTGGATGCTTTTCCTGTTCTTTTTTTCCCCCAGATTCTTGACAGATGCTGTACATGGAGGCTGCTGGCGTGACCTTGTGTTTGTGCTGAGACACCCTGAGGGCAGCCTGGGCTCTCTTAGGTTGGTGCTGCACCTTTGGGTTGATCATGCAGCATTGACCTGACAATATTTCTGTGCCAGGAGAGCCAAAGAGATCTGAATTATCTGGTTGTATCCATATGTGCATGTATAGATACTCCAGACTAATGATGTCTGTATATAATGGGCAATCTCCCTGGGAAAGGCTCCGTGCTTCCAGCCTCCCAATCATCCTGCAGGGAGCAGCTTGTAATTTAATAAAAGCACTGTTGTCAATCCTCCTCCCTCCCCAAACAGGCTTTTTGTGATGCTTAAATATAATACCAAGATAATTGCTTTGCCTGGCATCTCTAACACAAGATGCATTTCAGGCTTTTAAGGTCGGGGGGGAAAACAAAAGTGTAAATCACAATAATTATTTAAGGAAATATGAATGCGCTGGAAAAGAGGAGGAGAAAAAATGAGGAAAAGAAATTAATTTTTCAAGGCCTGCACTGTCCTCATTCATTGGCTTAGAAATCAGCCCAGTGCTGCATCTTCAGTGGGTGCAATTTCATTACAAAATTATTTGATGCTGTTTCTTCTATTGATTGAGTGCACAGCCTGTTGTCTGTGAGCTCTGGTTCTCCTTTAGGCCTCAGAAAATGCATAGGCCTGGCCTTTCTCAGGTTCTTTATGTTGGTGCCATGTGAATGCTGGTGATAAATAAAGCAATTTTTTCAGTTATTTGGGGGGGGGAAAAAATTACATGGGATTGAAAAGAGCATTTAAACATCCAAAAATTCATCTAAATGCTTCCATTGTGTTAACTGGTGGTTAGCACTTCTGGAATTAATTGGATTTCGATAGCCTTGTTACATGGAAATTCAGCCTCTTTTCTGATCCCTGTGCTATTCACTGGCCATAAAGAATTGCTTGGCCTCCTTTTCTCCATTTAATTATGACATTACACATTGCAAGGTAAACTTCCAGGATTGATGCCAACGTTTTATTCAGTCCAGCAAGGTTTGCTTCATGTTCCTGTTTATTCCCCCATAATTTGTCTTTATGAAGCAATAGAAAACCCCTCTCTTGCCAAATGCCTCGTTTGTATGAATAATTAAATTGACAGTAAAGCACTCAATCCACCTCTTCATTATTCAAGTCTTACCAAGTCGCAGCGTTATTGATTCCAGTAGAATAATGCAGCAATGGCCCAGGAATATGTGGTAAATCAGGCTCTGGGTTCCCAGGATTGGTTAAACGTTTTATAAAATATTGCTGGTTCATCCCTGCCCTTGGAAACTCCAGCCGTGATCCACGGTCCTGTTGTGCCACAAATTGTCTTGGAAAACTGAGTCACAAATGCCTGGCCGTGTTTTATTCCTTATTTCCTTCCTTGCCTTTGTAAAAATTTCCTTTTTTTTTTGCTGTCACGTCTGACGAACGCTGAAAGGGGTCACATCTGAATTGCCACTGAAGAAAATGACCAGTTTGGGGCATTTCTTTGCTATGTAAATATAAAATAATGTTCATGACACAGAATACACACGTGTCTGTGTCGTTTCACTCCTCTCCATGCAAAAAGACTGCACCTGGGCCAACTTTGCTGAAGTTTCCTGAAGTTTCCTTTTCCCTCTGGGCTAGAAAATACATAGAAATATCTAGAAAATTATGCCTGTTAATAAACAGTAGCTGAGGAAAGGAACCCCAAAGGGACAATCATTCCTACATGGACCCCGATGAATTGTGCATGAGGGATGAACCACTTAGGCTCAAAAGGGTTTAAGGAATTAGAATGTCGTGTGGCATGGGCAGAGGAAAAGCTGGATGCCCTGGCTCGGGGCTGGGTGCTGTTTCCTCTGCAGACAGCAGGAGATGATCAGGAGGGAATGCCCGGGTGCTGTGGGAGTCAGGATTCACACGGAGGCACTCCCAGGTCTGTCCTGACTGCAGAGCAAACCTCTCCTGATTTCAGGCTCACCCCGAGCACCACACACAGTCTGGGTTGTTTGGGGAAGGTTTTCTGCCCTCTCTGAACATCAGGGGGTCCAAACCAAAGGGCACATCTGTCTGAGCACATCAGGAAACAAATCTGGTCAGCGTTTTTGAGCCTGCTGAGAGCTTAGCAACAGAGGGGTTTGAAAGAGAGGCCTGGTGATAATCAGCAGGAGGCTGCTGCTGATAAATGAAGTTTTCCCTCCATTTTCTCTCTGACTGCAGGCACATTTGGACTGTGCATTTTGATGTTTCTCTCGGAGCTGCAAACGTCCTGACAACGCAAACCGAGAGATAAAAATTGGGAGCTACAAAAATGCTTTTCTTACCAAGTGCTTTTTTCATTTCAGTTCCAGAGCGTTTCTGAATCACACCATTTTCACGACTGATACCAAGGGAATCATTGCAGTGGTGCAGCTCAGGATCACTGAAATACCACAAATATCCAATATAGAGTACAGGATACAGCCACAGATGTAATAACTTCTTCTCTGACCCTCCAAAGCCTGGTGCTCGACTGCTTTGAGTGCCAAAATTGGGGTTTTTACCATTTTCATGCGTTTCTACAGCCAGAAACAGCAGACATGATTAAGAGAGAAAAAGGTTTGATTCAAAGAGAAGCTGTCTGAAGGGTGTCTGCACAGGGCCAGGTGACAGAGAGATTGTCCCTGTGCCACCCTGAGTCAGAGAATATGACATCCATTTCAGGATTTGAAGAGGCAAGTGGACGGAAGAAGGTGTTAATTTTCTAGGAAGAAAATCTGAAGGAGATTTTAACCAGATGTTGCAAGGACTCTGTTATGGATATGTCTCTGTCTACCAGCACTGTTATTTTTTTGAGCTCCACCTGTACACACAGACACACACCTGACCCACAGTGCACACTGAAGTATCTGTCACTGAATGGTGCAGAATTAAAAGGGAAAAGGTAATATTGTGTCCAGTTACCATTGTAAAATTCTCTCTTTCATCCCAGCCATATCACTTAGTATCTCTGTGCCTCGCTTTCCCAGTCATAAATCAAATAAATATAATTACTGTGCTCTTTAGGAGCTCTGTTTGTAATACTGAAATACAACAGCAGGCTCCCATTCAGGGAGAGGGCAGGAGGTATTAAAAAGTTGATCTTCAACTAATTCTGCTGGAGAAGACAGCTTTTAGCAGGTAGGTAAATTACTAAAAAGACTGATTATTTAAAGTTATGTAGCTCAAGAATAAAACACAGAAGTGCTTTCAGTTTTCAAACAGAAAGAGAAATAGTGTTAAAATTCCATTAGCTACCGTGACGAACTGCCAGATTAAAACATGAATTGCTAAGCAGGTGAGGTAGGTTAGAATACTGAATGCTGTTGATTTTTTTCCCCCACTCCTGTTATAATTTATTTCTCAAATCATTTAAAACTAATGAAGGAAGGTCTGAGAATTTATTTTTTTTTTTAGTTTTTACTGGTGAGATTGATTTCTTCCTCTTGTTTTTCTTAATACCGTACTGTTCAAATTACCATACAAATCCTGTTCTCCATTTATGATGCATTAAATGTAAAAAAAAAAAAGGAGAAAAACATAAAAAGTCATTCCAGTTATGTTTCTTCCCAAGCCTTGAGACCTTGTGTTAAAAGCAATATGCATAAAACTCATTGTTGTGTATTTAGCACCACACAGTTGTTAAAAAGTACCCTTGAGCTCTTCTTAATAACTTGGCTGGCTCCTCCTTGGGATCTGTATCTGTTTTAATCCATGAAATGTTAGCCTTGTTGGAGGTAAAATATAAAGATATTATTTGATCATGTCAGGGTGGAACTATCAGGAGAGCCTGTGCTTGGAGAGGGAAGGAGAGAGCTTTTCCTCCTCGTGTGAGTCCCTGCAGCTGCTCTGGGGGTGAATTTATCAGGCTGACACTGAACATCTTTTACCATCCCATCACCAGAAGAGAAAGCCAGCCTTTCCCTCATCCCCCTCATCAGCCCATCTGACAATCCTGGAGCTTTGCAGCTCTGTGTCCCAAAAGTGGATTTGGAGCCCTTGGTTTGCTCGTTCCTCCCCCCATGGGAACTGAAGAAGGCAGAGGACTTTCACAGCATTGCAATAAGCTTACATAGATAGAAGCATAGTTGGAAACAGAGCTGAATTTTAGGCCTTGAAATATTTAGAGCATAGAAATTTTCTGAGCTGCAAAAAAAATATAGGACAAGCAACTCTTGTACGCTGTGAGGTGTAGTGTTGAGTGATTGGCTGAAGTGGACACTTGTAAGCCTTTGGCATCAGCCTGTTGGCCAAAAAACTTTTAAAAGGCCTTGTAACAAAGGGAACTTTGGCTTCTGTTGTTATGGAATGAGTTTTACCATCTTTTATGTCTCTACCTTCACTGAGACTGATAATGAAATAAAAAGCTCGTGGAACGCCTCTCAGTTGCCTCGTCCTGTTATTGGTGATGAGATCCAACATTCCCAAAAAGTCTTTCCCTGTTTGTTTGGAAGTTCCCATTCCCCAGCCTGGGACAGAGCCCTCCCAGCACAAAGGGCTGCCAGGCTTCAGCAGCAAAACCCCAAAGGCTTGCTCAAGTTCCTGTCCTGCTGCCAGTAATTCCACTTTTCTCTCATCTCTGGCTGCTCCCTCGCCCCTTCACGCCAGAGCTTTTGAAGGCACTCTAGAGCTGCGTTGGCACAAGGATCAGGAAGTTTAGGAAGGTCTAAGTGCTCCTTGTGAGCTTCCCTGCCCAAAGCTGGCATCACCTCCTGTAAAGTGATCATCCTGCTCTCTCCATCTGTATTCCCCACCTCCTCTTATCTACAAAGTCATGAGGGTTTATCAGCTGCCACTGCTAAAAGGCCAGAGAGGAAAAATAATCAGCAAATATTTCCTTCACTGTAGTCTAAAAATTGCCATCGTGCTAAGTCAGCAAAGGTGGGGCCAGGCAAGGAGTGGATCTGTGAGTCATGTTTATAACCCAGCTTTTGTTGTAAACGCTACAAGGATGCATTAATTAACGATAAAATCAAGGGAAATGTCTGGCAGGATAGATACAGAGACAGAGACAGGGCTGGAGAGATTAGAGAAAATGGAAGGCACTCGTAAACTGGGGCTGAACCTGAGGAAATTACCGTGTGTCCACTATGGGGGATTAATCCAAAGCAAACCAGGCATAAAGTAGGAAGAGGGATGAATGCAATGAAGAGCAAGGCTCTGGAAAGCAGAAATGCTGGTTGGTTTTATGACGTGTTGGGCTAGCACGCAGCAAAACATAAAATGACTCCATTTGTTCAGTTTATCCCCCAAACTCATCAAAAGATGCTTGTAGAGATTTTTGCAAGGAAGATGCTCTGGATCGTGGATTAAATGGGAGTACTGCTAAATTCTCACCTCCTGCAGCTTTGGGTTTCACTGCTTGAAAGAGATTGGCAGAATTTGCAACGAATGGGGCTGACAAAGTCATTCAAAGGCATGAACGTTTTGACTCATGAAGAAAAGGTAAAAGAACTCAAAAGACTGTGAGTGACACCATCCATCCACAGCTGGTGAGTGGCTGTTAGCAGGAAGTGAAAGGAAATCCAGCTCTGAATGGTTCAAGGAAGACCCAAAATTTCATGCTGAATGCTTGGACTAGACAACAGAAAATATCTTGAATAAAACGCCACGAAGGGTCCTGAAGGAAAAGCAGTTTTTCCAGTGGGGTTGCTCTTCTCCCCAAAAGTTTTGTCCTCATCCAGCGCTGGTTTGGATGAGTGTGAGCAGGAGAGGATGGGGTTTGAGAGGATGTTTTTTTCCCCTTGGCTTGAGTGAGGACAAGACACACTGCTGCAAACTGTAAAAGCACCACCCCCTACTCCGTGTTAAGCAGCACAAACAGCACTCAGAGCATTTTCACATTCACTTCTCTCATTTGGCCTTTAAAACCTCTAACCTGGAGCTTAAATGACAGATCCTCCTGCTCCTGCAGCGCTTTCTTCCTGGCCCCTTTCAATAATTCATATTCATCTACACCTCATTCCAGGGCTCCTTTTCATTGCTCCTTTGATGAACAACAAGACATGAAAGGTACAGGAGATGCTGAGATATGACCGTGGCTCCAAACACTTGATGTGGGAGGGAAATAACTTCATTACCACTCGGTCTCTTATTGCTTGCCTGGGAAATATCCAGGCAGTGCCTCACACAGAAATGTGTGGCAGCAAGAGAGGGGGAAAAGGGCTCCCTGTGCCTGCACTATTTCTTTATGCATTCGAGAAGTGTTCATGTGTTTCTTCAATTATTTCTCCATGCATTCAAGAAGTATTTATGTGTTTCTTCAATTATTTCCCCATGCATTCAAGCCAGAATTTTCACAGTTCATTTTAACCATTTCACATGGAAAAACACAATAAGCATGTCCAAGAACCCCTTTTCTTGAAGGAAGCAGAAATTATTATGCTATTTGTTTTTACCCTCGGTAATATTTAAGCACGGGCTGCAGAAGCTCCAGGTCCCTGGGAATTTTTACATCAGTGCATACATTCTGTTCACAGTCTGTGCCCGGAACAAATTCTGTCTCCAAGATGTCACTGCTTAGAACTTTCCTTTTTAGCAGTGATGTGGAAGGACTTCAGTAAATGGCAGCACTTGGCACAGCTCCATCTCACTGAACAGGGACTAATTTGAATTTTATTCATTGCAGACTATTTATTTCAATAGCAGAGCAAAAGAAACTACTTAGAGGGTGATAGGGATCTCTCCTGTTGCTTGTCCTTCCCTTCTGGGTATTTAGCTGGCCAAAAGGGCCTGTCTTTCAACCCTAATGACCTCCAACAAATAACTGCCCTCAGTGGCCCAGCCCAGGCTTTGTGTGTGGGTGTCGATTTTCCTTCTAGTAATATTTAATCTGCTGAAGGGATTAGAAATAGGAAAAGATTTTGATTGGAATGAAGTCACCCAAATTGCCCTAAGCTCCTGAAGTAATGCAAGCAGCAGAAGTAGCAGTGAGCTTTCCCTGCTGCCCTTCTTGGTGGAGTCCTTCAAGACAACCCTGGTTTCTGATCATGCCCTGGATGAGTCTCCACAACCCTCCACACACTCTGGTTGCTGCTGGAATGATTTTTGCACTATTTCTGCAGCAACTGTCCTTTTCAGAGGAACTTTCCCCAGCCTGTTTCCCCCCTAGGAGTCCTCTCAGTGCATTGGAGCATGGTGATGGAACCAAGGGAAAAAGTGCATTTGTTTCTTTGTCGGGTGACAGCACAGGGTGCTAGTGCTGGTACTCGACCCTTTTACTGCAAAACCTCGTAAAATCAGTGCAGATGCTTCCTTCTCTCACCTGGAAACGCCTCAGCAGGTGAAAACAGGGGGAGTGCTCGAGGTGATGTGATCTACACACAAGATTAGCAGAGGGCGTCGCTCGGGCCCTCAGCCCACCCTGAACAATGACTAAGGAAAATGCACTTTGCTGCTTCACTCAGAGGCAGAACTCAGACTCGGGCTCAGAGGCAGAACTGCTGCTGATCCTGAGGCTGCTGCTCTCCTCCAGCTTTGGGGAAGCAAAAAAAAAAAACAGCTAAATCATCTATTTCTGCCTTGTTAACGGAATTGATCAAAAAGTTCAGGCAGAGTTCAGTGACGAGCCAGATCTGAGGGACCCAAGGGCAAGGAGGGCATAGCTTGGACTGTAAGTTCTTCATTACTCATGACAGAAGAAGGGAAGAGCTAAAGCTGATTGGAAAAATAAGAAGTGTTTTCCTGAGTTTAGGAGGAGATCTAAATTTTAAGGAAAGGTTTTGTGAAGCTTCGGATCCCGACATATTTTTTTGCTGGCTGGAGGGTTTTGGAAGGACTGGTGCATTCCAGATTCACATCGTGGTAGTGTGATAATAATATCCCTAATTATTATCCTGTTACAGAAGTGTTACTGTTTTCATGTGAGGTGACATTACCTCATAACTTATATCACAGCTCAGAGGAAGAAGTGTTTTAGGATATTGGGATACAATCACCTCTGTAGCACATCTCCCTAGCTGGGGACTTTCTGAGATGTTTTTGATTATGATTTCCAGCAAAAGCCAGCGTTTTTTTTACTTTGGTATTTCCCAGAGATCAATGCTGGCCCTCTGAGGTCTGAGACAGGATTGTTTTCCCTTCAATTGGTCATTAGTGGTGTTGCAGCAGAGCTTTAGAGCCCAAGGAATAAGATTGGAAAAACCTCTTGTTTGGTGCACACACAGGACAGACAGATGGCTGTAGTTTTGGAAAGTTCACCCTGGAAATAGATGCAGCAGGCTAAGGCAGGCTCTGACTGATTTCCTATTTTCAAGGCAAAACTTGGTCTCTGGTCTCTGAGAAGCTCTGGAGTGAATCCCCATGACTGTCATTAATTGGCCATTTACCCGATACATACAATGGAAGGGCCAAATGCTGATTTCCTCCATCCCAGGGTTATCCTGTTCATTCCAGTCCCCTGGATGGTGTCCTGTGAGTGTGAGCAGAAGATGTTGATGTGAACAAGGCAGGCAGGACCTGCCAGCCCTGGCTGGAGGAAAGGAAGGCCCCTGTGTTTCCAGGGCACCAAGAAGGGATGTTCCAGGGCTGAGCTACAGATCATGTCCAGAAAATTCTGCAAGAGGAAGTGTCAGCACCAGTCACATCTTCAGCTCTGAATTCACTGCAGGCACTGAAACTCTTTGGCTGCTATTAACACATCTCAAGCTAATGAGTCCTTTGAATTGTGATTCCTTCCAGAAGCTATTTGCAGTGGACTTAGCTGGCTAATGGTTATAAGTTTGAACTTCATCCTTTCATAATAAATTCCACTGCCAGTTCCTGGCTTTCCCGAAGCTTTGTTCTGCCAGATTCACACCGTGTGTCTCTCCTGGGATGCCTTCAGAGCAAGAGCAGGCTGCTGATTTGTAGTCAGGAGCCACACACCTTTATGAAAGATTCAAAAATACCTTGTTTTAGAAAGATTTTAATTTCATTACATTCACAGCTCTAATAAAAAAAAGCCGGGTGCAACACTTACTGTTTGTTCAATAAGTGTTCTGATCTTCTGTTCCAGTCGATAGAGCCTGGAGTGAATTCCTTATGAGGGGCGAGCTCTTCTAGCTGGAGATGCAATCTGGAGATACAAGCACTCCCATATCCCTTTATTTCCATCAAATTCGAGTTTATTTAATATAAATTTTTCGCAGATGATCCCAGGCATGCAGAATGATGATTTCCTACTGGCCTTTTTGTGGTGTTGGCAGAGAAAAAGTGTTTGTGTCCTTTGTCACACCCTGCCTCGGATGCCACAATATCAATAAATATTCTTTTCTCCGGATATATTTGGGTATGGTTTAGTTTTTTTAGGCTGGCTTAAAGACAAAAAGAGACCTTATCCACCCCTTTGGTTTTACTAAGGGTTATCTTTTAGTATCAGTGTGGATTCTTCAAAAACACCGTCTCACGACTGACCCACTACAGATGCCGAAATCATAAGAAAGCCCTAAAAAAAGTTCCAGTTGGTTTATGATTAGCATTTTTTAAATTATTGTTTGATGGTTTTTATGCAGAAGCCATAGCCACCTCCGTTATCTGCCTCACAGCTCAGTGATTTTATCAGTATTCCTTGTAACATCTCTTTCAGATAAAGACAAGAGGAAAAAAAAAATCCAAATTAAATTTTTGATAGATTTGCTTTGAAAATACATGAGGCTGTTCCCACAGTTCCATTTTCTTAAAGCAGTTCCACGCTGTGCTGTTCATTTTTCCTGTATTTCTGATATCCTGGCATTTAGAATTTAGTTTTTCAAGGGACAGAAGTGCTTCAGGACCTGTATCAGTAAAGAATAAATCCAGTTTTGTGTTTGAAGTTGCAGAGTTTGGAATGTCTGGAGGTAAAATGAAGACACATATTAAAGGATACTCAGTTATTGTTTGGGTATTTCTGGTTTTTAGCTGTTAATTTCTTGGTCATATCTATCTGGGACTATTTCAGATGGTGTTGTTTAACACTGATTAACAACTGACCTTTAATTTTTGCCTATTCATTTGTCTTTTTACCTTGACAAAAATATGATTTCTGGCAGTTTCCAACACTGCACAGGAGAGTAAGCTCTGACTTTTTGGAATCGTTTCCATTTGTAACTTCATTTCTGCATCTGATTTTATTCCCTGAATAACAAAGCTATTGTATTCCATGGGACTACACCAGCGAAAAGAGATTGAAGTGAGTAGAGAATCAGGCCAGGGATCTGGAAACGTTTTTATTGCATTGACACGTTTTGATTTAATGTTCTTTTTTTTAAACTATTCATTTGTGCAAAATATCATTATCGTAAAACAAATGGAATCGTCACATTTATGAATGGAAGAGGACACTGCTGTCAATCTTAATATTCTTCATTGCTTCATCCTTTTTCAGTCTCATCCCACTGTTGCTAATTTTGTTCTTTTAAAGGAAAAGGGTTTTTTTTTACTTATCTGATATTAAAGTTGATTCTGGGCAGTTTTAACCCACGGCAGATACCCCACTCTTTCAGAGGAGGAAAGTTGGGCTCCTAAAATGACCAGATCCACTGAGTTATCCCACAGGAGCCAAGTGGGAATGTTTCCACAGGGATAGGGAAGCAACAACCAGCAAAAGCCAGCGTTTCTCCCCACTCGGGTCACCCATGGCTGGCATCTCCTCTGGCAGGAGAGACCCCTCCTCTCTTTGGAAACCCAAAAAATAAAAGAGGTCAGAAATGTGAGGTCACTTCAAATCCCTGTCAAAATTTAGTGCAAATCCCCTCCTGTTTAGTGCATTTCCCATTTTTCTTTGGAGCCAGCAGAACTGTCGTGACAAGAATGGTTTTACTCGCTGGCAAACCTTGGTTTTGCTCAGTGTTTGGAACTTTTCTCCTCTGACATTTAACGAAGGAAAACACCTCCCTTCCCAAAGACGGTTCAGCCTCCCTCTACCACACAGCCCTGCTGCTGCAAAAAATATATATTATTAATGCTTTAATCAAGCAGCAGTGCTTTGATTAATGTCTTCTCCTGGGTCACGAGCAGCGAGAGAGAGCATCATTTAAACCAGAGGCTGAGTCATGGAAAGAGCCGTGGCAGGAGAGGAGCTTTCGGGGTCTGTCATCAAGGAGCTCATGTCCTCGGCGGTGTCGTGTTTGGAGTCACCTTGCTGGCGTTCCATGATCCCTCCCTGCCTCCCCCTCCGTCCATCCCGGCTTTGTGCCCCCGGCAAAGGTGAAACGCGAGCCCGGCCCGGGGCTCCCGTCCCGCAGGTGTCGGATCGCGGCCCCTCCACCTGCGGGACAGCAGCGCTGGGGCTTGGTCTCCAAAATACAGAGCCCGAGAAAACACTCAGAGAATCACCTCGATAGGGGTTGAAGCGTTTTTCCTGCGCTGGCAAAGATCGTTTTTATACCGAGCGAGGAATTTGACAAATACTCGTGTTTACGTCGTTTTGAAAACATTTCATTTTCAGGCGGTCTGTATGCACAGGGTGATATATAAAGAACATTTCCTCGCTGCCGTTTATGCATGGATCACTTTCATGCATGTTTGATAAGAAGTTTTCTTTGCCTCTGCTACTGAACACCACATAACTTCGTTTTAATTCTTGTTGCCTGTATTGGATATCTCTGTGTGTGTAAATAAATACAATTGTGCATAGCTTCTCTGGGATATAGGTGTGTCACAAATGGTGAATGAGGAATGACTCTGAGAAATATAAGGGCGGAAAACATCACTGCTCTGGTTCCTTCAAGAAATGTTTGGGCTCTCACTAGGCAGGAACGGGGAGTTTTCTCTTTAACGTTGATTTGCAAACTGCAGGAATCACTTTCTGCATCACATTTCAGTGTCAGAATTTCCTTTGAAGGGACGTCGTGTGCTCCCCATTATTTTCTGTCTCAATACATTTATTTTGAGAGGATCCATGCTCGTTTATTAACGAGAGAAATCAGGGGGCAGCTGTTTCACTGGTGGATCATTCCCAGCTTGTCTGATGCAGAGACCCCAAAAGGATTATTCTGGATGTGGCCTCGCTGCAAATTTCAGGCTCAGTCCTAATTTTTGTCCTTTCTTCAGTGCAGGGCTCCAAGTTCCGTGCAGACTGATGTGTGAGCTGGACTGGTTTAGAGGTGTTTAGTGATTATGGCCAATGTTAGTGACTCCTGCAGTAATTATCTTATGAAACAGGCAGATTAAGCTCTGATGTGGGCAGGCAGATGCAGAGCTCTGCCGTGTGGGTGACATTGGCAGATTGGGCTCACATGAAGCAATTTTGCCCAAGGAAACGTGAGCAAGGAGAGTTGTGTAACAGCTTCTCACCCCTTTGGCTTTCCATAGATCACGTCCCTGTAAAATCCTAAAAAAATAAAAAGAAATTATTTCAGGAATTTCACAGCTTGGGGTAACTTTCTTCTGGTGAGTTCAGATTCCAAGAAGTGGATTTTTCAGCCATTCTGGAGAATAATTTACTCTTCATTGATTGATTCCTCCCCCTGAGCTCTGAATTCCTGTTGCTGATCACAGCACAATGAGTAAACACCCAAATTTTGGGGATTGCAGTAAGGTGACCTGGTGCTGTGGTTGTACCAAAGAGAATTAAACCTTGAAGAGCTAAAGGGTTAAAGTCCCTCCCATCCCCAGGATTGTGGAAAAGAGAATGGCAGAAAGAAAAAAGGAACAAAAACCTTGTATTTAAAGCCCATAATACTGGAGCAAAGTCCCTCAAACGTGCCCCATGTATTAACTCAGAACCACTCATGTGGCTGGAAATGAAAGAAATGCTCCATTTGTTCTGAATGCTTTGGGTTTGCATTTAAAAGTAAAATTGCCAAGGCTCCACAGGCATGTTATTTGTTGGGTTTTTTTTCCTGCCTATATGCTGGCAGAGTTGGATAAACTTTATCACTTTAGTTCAATAACATATCTGGAAGATGTTTGCTCATGTGTTTTCTATATTCAGTATATCAACATCAACATTTTTTCATGGATTTTTCACGGATTTGTGGATAATTCTGGCTCTGCCTGGAAAACATAAATGCCAACTGGTAAAAATCAAGTCTGAGAGGAGATCTGGATGTCTCAGTAAATAAATATCTATAGAGAAGAGGTGATTTTCAACTCAATCTAGAGGTTCTTAAAACACATTTCATGGAGTGTTTTCTGTTAAAAGGCCAGCCCAAAAAGAGTTGAGAACACTTTTTTTTTGAGAGAGAGGTGCAATTCCCCTCTTAAGCCAGTGCTCCCTCACCTGAGGCCCTGTGAGTTACTTGTGATTTCTTACTGTCATTCCTTTGCAATAAATCCATCACTGCTTCAATGCTTTGACTAAAGTTGTAATTTCCTAAACTCACCTGTGTTTGCTGAACACGCATTTTATTTTTTTTTCTGTTTCGCTGTGTTTCAGTTTGTTAAAACACTTCTTTTTCTTTTTTTATACTTTTTAATTTTTTTTTCTTTTTTTTTTTTTTTTGGCAAATGTAGAAGTATCCAGGCCAGCAGGGTGGAAGAATTTAAATATTTAGTACCATGAATATTTTATTCTCTTCAGGATTACATTTGTGCCTGAAAAGAGAGAAAAGGAACACGTACTTCTGCCCATCCCTCAGCCTGGGCCCAGCAGCCACAGACATGCTGAGTCACATTTTTGAGAGGACGCTGTTGGGTGCTGTTTGTTTAAGTGGCAGGGGTCTTTAAGATAATGTGACAAAGTTTGTGCCACATTTGTGAAGGTGTATCTGTATTTTTTTAAAGTGTACACCCAATAAAACCAAATGGAAACTTTTATTGATGTCAGGCCCGCTGAGAAGCAGGAGGTGACTTTGTGGTGCTGCTTAAATGGATTTTCTTGGCCAGGGCTCAGCCTCATTTTGCACTTGTGTTTTTTTGATCAAAATGTTTGGAAAACCATCCACTCCCAGCACAGCTGGCAGCAGCCACTTCAGCAGGTAGAAGAAAGGTTTTGGGTGTGCTCCTCCTGCTCCATCCTTGTCAGGGACCTCTCTGAGAGCTCTGAGCTCACCAGAGGTGTGACCCTGCATGATCCAGCACTGAACAGAACAAAACATCTTTTTGAGGAATTTTAAAACATTCTCAGAGCATTTTTTATTTTTTAATAATTTTTTATTATTATGTAGCTTTTATAGCTGTCTCTCTTTAAGACTCAGGCAAAAAAAATGCACAGGTTTTAAATTTATAACAAATCCAGCAACTCCTTTATTTAATAATAATGTTTTTAAAAGGTCATCTGTATATTACCATTGAAAAGCAAGAATAAAGTTAATTCCTGTGTAAAAAAAACCCCTCTGTTCATCTGAAGATTTTGCCCAATCCAAGCAGGAGTGAAATAAATGAGACACTTGAGGGGCAGGTTGTAACTCCAAGCACAGACATCAGTCAAGCCTCCACCCTCTGAAGTGGGGCTTTCCAAGGCTCCAGGGAAGAAGAAAACTTTCCTGGTGCACTTTTTCTGATTTATGGAATAAATCCTTATAGAAATTAGGTTTTTGATGCTGCTGGCAGTCTGAGGAGCAGCAGAATTGGAGAATCATAGGATTGGTGAGGGTGGGAAAGACCTCAGAGTTCACCAAGTCCAGCTGTCAACCCAGCCCCGTGCTCACCACTGAACCCTGTGCTCAGGTGCCACATCCACATGTTTGGGGTTTTTTTTAACATTTTCAGGGATGGTGACTCCACCACTGCCCTGGGCAGCCTGGTACAATGCTTGATAACCCTTTCTAGAAAGAATTTTTTTTTTCAAATATTTCAAATGTTTTCAAATCTGAACCTCCTCTGGCTCAACCTGAGGCCATTTCCTCCGGCCCTTGGGAGAACAGTGAGCGAGGCAGAAGCAAATTCATCAAAATAATCTCTTCGACAACTTCAGCAAGCTGCTACCACTGTGACCTCCCTTTTACAAGAAGTGGCATAATGAAAGCCAGTTTCTGGTCTGGATTGAGAGCTCTGAGCAGTACTACAATACATTTATATGGTAGCTATTACCCAGCCCGTGCAATACCTTTAAAACATATTTTATTTCTTAGTGCTAGCTTTTGTTTGAAACCAGGGGAAGGGCTCATATTTGGAGCCATTACTGTGCACTTATAAAACATCTGTAAAGGCAAAGGGAAAAGGAGATTACTTCAGCAATGGAGGCAGGGAACAAGAAATGCTCAGTTAAACCTGCCCGTCTCCAGGTGTTTGCGGGGTCTCAGGTTCCCTCCGACTCCTGCCCCGAATTGTGTGCGGGGCTGATCTCCAGCTGGGTTTGCTGCACACCCCACACTGGAACTCGGTGCTCATTAAGCAAAAGGAAACTGATCCTGGCCTTCCCCTTGTCTGACAGGTCCACCTGACAGTTCCCTGCCATAATTAAATGGCAGAGCCTTTGTTCCTGTGCCAGGGGATGATAAATGTGCCCGGGCACCTCTTTTGCAGTTCAGTTCATCCTCAGGCAAGGCTTGCTGTGGGTTTTGAATGGAGCTGTGTGACTCCAGCTACTCTAAGAAATATAATTACATCTGATACCTGGTTATGCCACTCTCCTGCCTCTCAACAGGCTTCTCAGGGAGCGCTGAGCAACAATTTCCCCCCCCAGACACGTGGTGTTCTTACAGCAAACTGGAGTTTAGGCACTGAAAGTACAGGCTAGGGGGGGTTAGGATTATTTTATCTGTCCGTGCTATGCTGTCCTTAAAAACACTCAATTCTGAAAGACCAGCTGAGAAACTTCAGCTTGTTCTATTACTTTCCCTGGTCCTCAATCTGTATGTGTATGTAAATATAAATATAAATA
>VXBN01016500.1:285074-307131 GCA_013397395.1 Sinosuthora webbiana | reverse complement strand
TTTTTTTGTTTTTTTTTTTTTTTCTGAGACACACGAACTAGACTATGCTGGAAAAGAAATCATTCCGTTCTGGAACTTTAATCAACACATAAGCACGAAGAAAACAGTACCACTGTCTTTACAGTAAAGGGATACACAGTCAGTACAGAGTTCAGGACATCAAAAATAAATATAAATATAAATATAAATATAAATATAAATATAAATATAAATATAAATATAAATATAAATATAAATAAATACCAGAATCTTTTCTAAGCCAAGGGATCTACAGCAGCTACTGTGATCTGTGTAAAGGGGTTACAAACCTGATTTCAGCAGCCTTGGGGCCACCCAAAGCATTCACCCCTCTCACTGTGAGTTTGCTCAGTGATGAATTTTCTCACTGCTCTAAAGCTACCACTGGATTTTTTGGTGTCTATTCATATATCGTGTCCATATTAAGTAATGAAATTGTAAAATATATAAAAAAAAAAAAAGAAAAAAGGTGGTAGATCAGGAATACATTGTTCCAATGATGTGCTGCAAATTAAAAAAAATAATAGTTTCTTTTAATTTCAGCCTGATGTGAGCACCTCAGAGGGACAGAAGAAAGGGAATGGGCTGAATTTTGAAATGCCAGCAGCCTGGCAAGCAGCCCCATCACAAGCCACACACTGGCAAACAAACACATGTGCTGGGAAACATGTGCATGTGTTGTGCTTGTTTTGATGAGGATGGAGCACAGCGTGACTGTGGGGGTTTGTAAACAGCACTGCGACTGAAAATTATTTGTGGGTTGGAGTAAGTAGGAGAAAAAATCCAATTGTAAAATGTTTAGTGTTTTGGGTTTAGAGTGCCCCACAGACCTCGGGGTTCCTGACAGTTTGTCACCGATATTTTTATGGAACTGAGGGAGGAGGCACTTAAAGCTTGACTTTACATTAATGGCTTTGCTGGAGGAACATGGGGGTAGCTGACACAAGCCACCTATCCCCTGTGCCTGGGGGAGGCTCTCCTGGGAGAAACTCTGCTGCCTTTCAGAACCTTTGTGCCTGGAGGGGCTGCAGGAATCTCCCAGCTGCATTCCACACAGAGCTGTAAAAAACAAGGATGGGAATAATTCCCATCCATCCCACACGCGTGCTCCCAAAGCAGGATTAAACCACTTTTATTTCTAACAGGTATTTATTTGTCTAAGTGACTCTCCTTGCTGCCCATTCCCTCTCTCCTGCCACGGGGGATAACTGAGAACAACCCATGTCCACAGATGGATCCATTCCCGTGCTGAACTCTCTTTAGCAAGAGAATAACAAGAAGTTGTCAGGTTTTTTCCAGTTTTCCAACTCCCTTCTGCCATTCTTACCCTTGTCCAGAACTGCAAGGAGCAGATTGGGGAAAATCACACCGTGTAGTTACAGCTTAGGAACTGCTTTTAGTGTCTAGAATGCCTTCTAAGTGATGTTTTCCAGCTCTCCCACCACCTTTATCACTCTCTGCATGTTTCAAGAGACTCTCTGTAACATTCTTTACACCCTCGGGCTGAAGGTACCAATGTAATGATGGGAGTCCATGGGTTTGTGCAGGCCCCTTGCAGGTTGGGGCCAAAAAACCAGAGTCTTATCCTGCCCTGTCAGGGCTGATGGAAATGCTGGTGTCAGCTGAGGGGAGGATCAGCCCCTCCAAGAATTTGTAACAGATCAGGCAGCCCAGAATTCCGCTGAGCCTGGAGAGCTGGGGCTGCCTGGCACAATGAGCTCCCCGTGGCTGGCAGTGGAGAAAATAATTCCCAAACACAGAATGGCTGGCAGGAGAACGACTGAAAAATGATCTTTATCAAGTTAACTGAGAATGTGTGTTGTGGCTGTGTCTGCATCACTCTCAGGGGTGCCCTCAGCTCTCACTCTCCCAGCCTCAAAGACACGGCCCTGCACACTGCTGCCAATATTATGCATGGGAGACAACATCAAGCAACATTCACTCATTCATTTGTCAGCCCCACCTCGGTGTGAGCCCTGGGGCGAGATTTAGGGTCCTCCTGGCTGGAATTTCAGCACAGGAACTTCACTTCTAAAGCTTTCCATTTAAAGTGTCCAGTTTTTAGAGTGAGTGAGTTAAAAGCAGGAGGAGGCTTCAGAAATCAGGACCCAGAGTTGGTGCAAATGACTCGTGTAGACATCACTCAGCATCAAGGTGAATTAGCACGTCTTAGCTCTAGATTATTAAAGGAAATTGGGCTAAAATGCCAGAGAGGAATGTTTAGAATATGTAAATTATCCTAATGTGTGTGCTTCGAGTAATACATCAGAGAATGGAGAACTCTGCTGGAAACAGAGACATTTTTACTTAATCATGGAATAAACCAGTGCAGCCACGGTTTCAGCTTTTCTTTCTGCAGAGATGTTGAAAGGTTTTGTGAAAAACCCACTATGGGTCAAAGGTGCTAAGCCACAAAGCTAAGACAGGGCTGGATTTATTTTGCTATTATTTTTACTTCAGTGAAATAATGATTAATTTCAATATGGAAAATTAGGAGAAAATGTGCCTGTATTTAATGAGAGGAACCAAGGCACTAAAACCTTGACAACTGATTGCCTATCTAGATTTTTTTTTTTCCTTTATATGTAAATCTATCTGCAACTTTTCATCTACACATTTAAATGCAAGAAGCCCATAATACTTCTTTAGATATTTACTATCATTCATTTCTACTTGCACAATCCCACTTCTCTGTAAGGAATTGCTGTAATAATTGGTTGTTTTTGCCACGGAGCAGAATGTGCCCACTGATAGCTGGTGCTGATAGAAGTGTCCTTCAATACTAAATTAAAAAATATGTGATTCCATCATCATCTGTCTAGACCAGGGACTTTCATCCTCCTGCTGTCTGCTGCATCATGACAGCTTCCACGTCCTTCCACCACTTCATCTCCAATTTAGGTACGAGCAGCAGCACACATGGCAAGCAGAAATAGCCTGGCTTCCAGCAAAATGTCACTCACCCCATAAAGTTAATAAAAAAGCCCAATACCTTGTTTTTCCTGCCCTGCAGTTTCCATCTCACACGTCAGGAGAACGTGCAAGGCTGTGGGAATGGCCATCTGTTCTGCCTGCACAGTGCTGATACTTGGGAGGGCTGAATTACTCAGATGCTCTCGTTTTCAGAGACATCTGGAACTGGTGGCCATCAATTAAAAAAAAAATAAATAAAATAAAATACAGCAGCACAGAAAAAATTCAGTTGGGCTGAGAGCCTTCTCCACGGGATTATGAGAAATTTCAGGGCCAACATTTGTGGAATCATGGAATGGTTTGGGTTGGAAAGGAACTTTAAAGCCCAGCCAGTCCCATGGCAGGGACACCTTCCACTGTCCCAGTGTTCTCCAAACACCATCCAGCCTGGCCTTGGACACTTCCAGGGATCCAGGGGTGGCCACAGCTTCTCTGGGCACTCTGTGCCTCCCCAGCCTCACAGGGAGGATTTTTTTTTTCCTGATATTTCATCTAAATCTACTCAGCAAAATGAAATAAAGCCAGAGGGGGTGACACCATTACTAGGTTTTACTAGTTTGTTTTCTTAATGACACCATAAAGCACATGGGGAAGTAGAAGAAGACAGTCAGGAGTGCAGAAAGGTGCTAAAATCAAACTGGATGAACTCAGTTATGTACAGACAAATGGGGCACACTGTCCAAGCCTTTAGAATGAAAGTACCGTAATTATGCTTTAGCATTAGAGGGTTAATTGGTACAGGGGAATCCCAAAGGTCCATAGGACAGTCCTGGATTCCATGTGGGTTTATCAGTGAGCCAAGAGCACTTTGGCCCACACCAGGAATCAAAGGAACATTTCCTTTGATGGGGTAATTCAGCTGCCAGTGATGCCTTGGGAAGGCTGAGCTGGAACAGAGCCTGGACAGAGCCAGAGAATAAAGTAGGTATTTATTGAAAGGCCTTTAGGATACACCTTGGGCAGTACAAGAGCCTGGCCAGGGCTGTACCCAAGGTGGACCCAAAATGGTCACAAAATGGACACACGGTCACGAGGTCTCACACTTTGATAAGTTTTGGTCCATTTGCATATTGGGTTTAATTGTCCAATTACAACTTCAGGTTGTGAGGTCCCATCTTTCTTATTCCTCCCCTCAGCCACCCTTGTTTGTGCTGTTGGACCTGAAAGTTGTCCTTGGTCTGCAGCAGGAAAAGGATTTGTTTTGTGTCCCTGCTCTGTGCAGAGCTGAGTGACACTGACTGTGAGCTCAGAACTGCACCCCTGGGCAGCACAGAACCTGAAATACATGAAAGATAAAACTTGAGGCACCACCAGCCCTGGGATCAGCTCTCCCTTGGCTGGAACAGACATGGGTGTTGGAAAATAAGGAAAAACCACTCCCAGTGAAGAGGAGAAGCTGTTCCCTGGCGAGGAGAGCAGGAGCAGCAGCTGCTGAGGACTCTGTGGAGCACCTCAAGAGCCATCGAGGTGATGCTTCACCTGCAGCCCCAGCAGGGAGAGGCCCTTGGACAAGGTGCTTTGGATGCGAGTGCAGAGCCAGGAGGAGGAGTGGGGAGAGCAGGGAGTGATTAATAACTCTGCAGTAATTGCAGCCCCAATAAACACAGCGTGGTGCCACCCAGGCAGGGAGGAATCAGCTCACGGGGATTGCAGCTTCTCCCTGCCAGGGCTGTGCCACCTCACATTTGTGCTCTCCCAAGGCATTTTCCCTAAAAAAAACCCCCTTCCTTTTAAAAGTAAAATGAACATTCCAAACGTTTTCATTACTGAAAATATCAGAAGATTTTTGCAATTCTCTCTTTGCTGCCTGAAACAATCGAAGTCTTCTACAATTGCTTTTCTTTCTAACCCTGAATTTGTGTCAGTATCTTTCTGACACGGTGTTCGTGTCAGAGCAGGGAATTTTGGTGGAGAAGTTTGGAGTTCAATTAATTTAAAATTCAGCCTTGCTGTGAAGTTTTCTCCCCGCAGCTCTTGTTTAGGAACACGGTTTTTCACGTACTTAAATTGAAGTCCAACAGGATTTCCTATGGATGGAGCAGGTGCTTAACCAACAGCATTGCCAACACCTGCAGCTAAATCACAAATTAATCTTTGCAAATTTTGTTTATTTAAAAAAAAGAAAATGAAGATGTTCTCCCGCTCGTACCTCCTGCTTGGTTCTGAAAGGTGTGTTTAGATTACATTCTTAATCTTTTCATGGCAATGATGAATGCTGATTAATGTTGAAATTCTTTTTTATTATCATTTTTTCATTTCCTGCGGGCTGAAACTCTTGGAACCAACAACTTGCTGGACCTGAAATTTAAAGGAAGAGAGGAAAGCACCGAAGAGTGGGGAATGAAATTGAAAATAGGGGCTACTTGGCTTAAATTGTGTATTGCTGCTGTGAAACCTAAAAGCAAATATTGTCTACAAGGACAATGCTGCTCACAGCCCGGGCAGGTGCTTTGCACCTGTGGGCCTGGCAAGTTCTGCCTTTTTCCTTTATTTGGCAGCAATGTTTTCAGGTGAAATATTTTCCCACAAATCTACCTCTCCTGCAAAGATCCTGAACACCTGGACAGGGAGCTGTGAGACCTCAGAAAGTGGGATTTTATGTGTCAGAACTGGTATTTCTTCACCCACTTTGCTGTGCAGAGCAAACTTTTACATGGGGAGCCTGTGAACCTCAGAGACACAAATTCACCTTTTAGGGGAAACATTGTTCGTGGGAGCAGCTGAAACCATCATGTCAGAATTGCATGTGCAATCTTTTCTCTGATTTACCACCATTTGATGGCCTCAGGTTTAAATATTAAGTGTTGTGAAGTAAAACAGGCTGTTTGTATCTACCACGGGACATTATTCCTAACTGAGCAAATTGGAAGTGACTCATCCCTTGCTTTACTCAAGGACGTGTTTGTTCACATATATATTAAATATCCGTACATATTTTAAATTCTGAGGTGGATTTTCTGCCTTTATTGTAGCAAAGTAGTTGAATACAAGGCCTAGTGCTCATTTTATGGGATTTTTGGGGGTTTTTTTGGGGGGTTTTTTGGGCTTTGCTGCTGCTCCACGGGTTTGGAGCCAGCCCCTCCCTCAGTCACAGGCTTTGCTGCATCCAGGTTCCTTTGGAGACTGAATCCTCAGTGAGCAACACACAGATGGCAGCTTGTGCCAGCATTCCTGGCTTTATTACTCCCCGTTTCAGATGGCTATTTAATTTGTTATCACTTTTGGCTGGAAACCTGGCTGTTAATGTAATCAAACGCCTGCTTTCTGTCAGGCCCCAGGCATTTATTTCNAAAAAAAAAAAAAAAAAAAAAAAAAAAAAAAAAAAAAAAAAAAAAAAAAAAAAAAAAAAAAAAAAAAAAAAGAAGAAAGAAAAACCAACGTGGAGGGTGGGTGTTGGAGCGAAGCTCTTTGGAGAGCTGTGTGTCCATCTGGTGTGTGAGTTTGGAATAAATAGAGAGGGCCTGGTGGATCTTCAGGAGGTGTGAGAGCGGGATGCTTCATACCAGCCACAGGGGATGGTGCCTGTTGGAGGAGCACGAGATTTAGCTCCATTTGAAAGACCTTAAAGGAGGGAAGAGCCCAGGAGGCACGAAAACAAAATGGAAATGTTCACCCTCAGCCCCCTCAGTTGCTCTGGTTGTGATTTGTGGTTCCCAATTCCATTGGCAGTGTGGTTCTCGAGGATCCTCTCCCCAGACAGATTGTCCGCCCCTAACTCCTGGCTTCCCTCCTGCTTCCCAGCACAGAACTGCAGGGTTCTCACCCCTCCTGCTTCTTTTTCCTGCCTGCAGCTGCATGGGTTTGAAAAGCAAAAGCAGCTGGGGGTGTGCAGGGCACTTGCAGCTCAAGACAAGGGAGATAAAGATGACAGAAAAATCAAAGGAAACAGAAGAAAATGAGAAGATGAGGAGGAGGAGGAAAAACAAATCACATGGGGCAGGGAAAAATGAGGGGGAAAGGGAAGGTTGGAAGCATCTGAGGGATGCAGAAACCTCCCTGCAACATTTTTTTTTCCATAAGACACCGAGCCAGTTAGTGCTGATGAGGCAGCGAAAATAGACTGGATATTTTGGAGAAATAGAACTGTGAAAGGTGTGTTGTAGTAAGACCCACGAGGGGTGATTTTAGATGACTGGCTTAAAGGCAGTAACAGCATTGTGTGGCAAAAGTTGGTAGGCCAAAAACACTTATAATGTGTTTTAATTAGGAAATAGTTTGGCTTCTGATTGTGATGGTGTGAATTGTAACATCTGTACTGTCTCACATGAGACTGAAAATGGAATAAAACCTTTTAAAACACCTCTCAGGAGCCCCTTCTCTGGGTCAGAAAAAGGGATAATCCAACAGTCTGCCACAGCTCAGGGAGCTGTAACCAGGCTGGTTTAAAAAGGAATTAACCTCTGAAAAAAGAGAAAGGGAAAAAAGTCCTCCTTCCACGACTGATCCCACTTAACTACTGCAGAAACACAGAGAGAGAGAGAGAAAACAGAGCTGAAACACATCCCTGCCACCTCAGAAACCTTTCTGGGGGACTTGTGCCAGCTTTGCATTTCCTCACTCCCTGCCCACAAAGCTGAAAGACTGGAGCTGAGCTGGGCAAGCCAAGCCCCGTGCTGGCACAGGGGCCAGGCCATCCTGGGCCACAGTTCACTGCATTATTGCTGTTTGTTGACATGCTCTCCGTAATTTAAGGAACCGTCTGCTTTCCCTGGCAGGAAAGTCAGATGGCAGTCTGGGATTTTCTGCCCTGCACTTGATTATTTCTTCTGTCTCCACAGTAAGAGCCCAATCTGTCACTGGATTATGCACATTGACTTAGCAGAGAGATTTTCAGGCTGAAACGAGCCCATGAGAACTGGCTGCTGAAATCTTAAGGCCCTTGGGTCTGTGAGAGTGAAATATTGGGAGGGGGGGGACTGAATAATAATAATATTATTCTTCACAACCCAGCCAATATATGGAAGACAAACAGCAAAGGCAAGCAAACAATTCCTTTCTATTTCCATCGTGCAAATGTTTTGTTTTTAATTCAGTATATAGGTAACAGGGGGGTTTTAAAAGACCATTAGCCAAGGATTTCCTCTTGGCTGATTTTCTTTTCTTACAACAGGATGCCCCCGATTGCATTCTGACGTCTATTATTGACAGAAGTTGATGGTAGAAGAAAATACCAGGATCCAGAATGAATGTTTGAGGCTGAACCAAAACACTGGGGGGAATCTTTGGCCGGTCAGGACAAAGGTCTTCCACAGCCCCCAAACTGGTCTGTGTTGCTCTGACCTATGAGTTTCAGGGTTGAAGCCCGACTGGGAAGGTCAGGAAATATCATGCATTCTCCAAAGCCATTATATTTATAAGAGCATGGCCAGAATCGGGCAGAAAAAGCAGATAGAGCTCTTACAGTTTATCTCTCATGATTTAAAAATCAGCCAATCACTATCTTCAACAACTGGGGCTGTGCTCCTTCCTCTTTCCTAGTACAGATTCCCAGTGAGATTTCTCTCATCCCCTTTTAGCTCAGTGAGTTAATGTGACCCATCAGCTCTCTCCATCTGACCCACATCTCCACCACCCTTTTTAGGGAGAAATGTGCCCAGTGGCAGAGATGTTTGTGGCTCTTGGGCAGAGCCTGCCCAAGAACATTGATTTATTTAGGTGGGAGTGGGTGGGTGGCTGTGTGTGGCTCCTGGGCGTCACCACAGGACAGCTCCCACTGAGCTCTGCTTGGTCCTGCTCCCCTTCCCAGTCATTCCATGGATTGCCTCGAGTTTTGGGGGTGGTTTGGCTCCAAAGGATGTCCAATTCTTCGGGTTCAAATGATGCCTTGGGAAGGTGAGAAATCCACCAGTCCCATGTATCTACTGGGTGTTGCTGTGGGACACGAAAGAAAGATGAGAGACTCCAAATATTTCAGAAGGCAAAGAGCACAGGAAAAAAGGGTTTTATTGTCTAATTCTTACTACCTTTTATAAGATGCTCCCATACAGACTTACCATGGTTGGTGAATAGGAACGACACCTCTCTAATCCCACTGGTTAAACCAGAGAAAAACAGCAAAACACCACCTGGAGAAAGATTGTTTTGGGAAAGGAGAGTTGTTTTCCAGGATTGTTTGGACAAGAAGCTTTCTTGAGAAAATTTTCCTTGGGAAAAAGTTAGCAGCTGCCAGCAGGCTAAAATCTCTCAGACCCAGAAATATTAGGCCCATGTACTGGGGATCAGAGATCCCCATGTGGATAACCCTGAGAGTGTACCTTGAATGGTTCTTCTTCAATTCCTCCTGGAATTGGCCAAGCACCCACTGGAATGCTGACTAAACAGGTGGAAGATGTCTTTTCTAGGACTGTATAGGAAAGACATATGACACCTACATCTGATGCATTGGCTAAAGCCACCCAGACATTTGGTTTAGGTTGACTAACTGGCAAATTTGCACTACAAAAAGCAGACAAATTACTAAAAGCAAGCAAGGAAAAAAAGACAAACACAACATTCGATTGAACCCCGTATTTTCTTTAAGTGTCATCTAACAAAGGTATTCTAGAACTGCTGAGCACAGAAGATGGAAAGGGCAGGAGCTCAGCAGCTGATGGTGGCTCCTTCATTGCAGCACACCCAGGAGGTCAGCAGAGCCAAGCTGGGTGCTGATGGAGCAGATGTTTATGGCTGTTTCTCATTTTAAATTACATTACAGCAATGCAGCAACTCATCCATTGGGGATTGTGCTGAAGCACCAAAGGATGCAGAGTGGGATGGTTGGTTCACACAGCTCCTCACAGGTTCTGGGTGATCCCAGCCCTTCCCAAGCAGGGTCTGCCTGCACACCATCACCCCTTGCTGCATCTCCTAATTGCTCATTCCAGCCTTTGGTCAATTGACATGGAATGCAAATCATGGAGAATGCTTCACTTGGCTTTTCAAAATTAACCAGATGGGTTTTCTTTAAAAAAAAACCACTTAAAAACTCCAACTCTGTCATGAGGAGATGATCAAGGACGAAGCCCACAGAGCAGTTCAGCTGGATTCAGCTTTGTGGTACCTGGTGCATCCAGGCCATAAGTTTGGAACCCACTGCAATCATTAAAATATGTAAATGGCAAAACTTGAACCTTTAAACTGAACCACAGAATTTATTTATTTAAATTTATTTTCTAAAGAAATGAAGTGTTGGTCTGGAAGGTCAAGACATCAAAGGTCCATCTCCAGCAACCTTTGCTGTATTTTTGCCCAGGTCCTGTGAACAATCGGTGATGTAGTTTTAAAAATGTGGATAAAAGGGTTTTTTTCTACTCAAAGAGTCAACATTTAAAAAAAAATGTTATTGAGACCAAATTAAATCTAGGGAAAGCTGTTAAATCACTTAATTAAATATTTCCATCAAGCAATAGGACATTTTTTGGATTTTTCTGGTTTCCTTGGAAACCCGTTTTTTGCAGTCCCTGTCTGTCCATGTGCTCCAGCGGCTGTGGGTTGAGCTCTGGAGCTTTCACAGCAGCTCTGGAGGGGCAGGGCAGGGTCAGGCTCTTCTCTGGGGCTCCAGCAGCAGCGTGAGGGTCACTGCAGGGACACAGGGCAGGAGTTTTGGATGGTAAGGAATGTGTGATGGGCAGGAATGTGTGATGGGAAGCTGCAGTACAGGTGTACTACAAGAAATCACAGAAACACTTTTTGTTTGAAATTCCAGGAGTCAAACACACTCATATTTTATTAATGCTCTGGTTTGAAATCCCGGAGTTTGCACCTCTGACCATCCACTGAGTGATTGTTTTAAGAACAGGTTTTTTCCTGGAATGGTTGTAAAGCAAAGATCCCATTTTATTTGGGATTTTAAAGAGTATCAGGACGAGCCAAAAACACTCCAGTCAAAATCAAGACAACTTTTGTCTCTGTAAACTTCCAAATTCCTTAAAATAAAATAATGTAGCTTCATTTCCCTTGATTAAACCGTGAGAAATATTGAATATTTTTAAGGTTTCTGGGCAGAAATGTGTTTCAGTGAGCAGGTATCAGCCAGCTGCCCTCCCCCAGGTCCTGCCCTGCTAACACCACACCAAGCTCTAGGAGTTCTCTCTGGCTCCTGCTCACTGCTCCATTTTAATTTGGACACTCTAATCCAGGTAACTGAGTCCACAAACCTACTGATTCCTAAAGAAATAGTCACTCTGGGAAATTCAGACCTGAAATTAATCGGATTTTGCCTTTAATAAATGACAAATTTTTAAAGGAATTTAAAAATTGCATTTTAAACAACTATCAAAGTGAGAAAATCGGTGGGTTTTTAGGAAGTGGTCATTTTTTTTTTTTTCGTTTTGATATTTCAGGTGTCTCCATCCCAAAAATTAGATGTGTTAAAATTAGAAGAACAAAGTGTTTTCAAATTCAGGAATGCAACTTTTGAACTGCACAGAACCAATGGCAAGAAATCTGAATTTCTCTTCCTCGAGGAGCTTCAAAGCATTGATGGATTGTCCTGGTGGACAACACGGAACACTTCCAAAAACCTCACAGCTCTTCCAAAAATCTCACAGCTCATCCAAAAATCTTACGGCTCTTCAGGGAACAGGAAAAAAATCTTCCCACTCGCTTCTTGTGGCAAGGGAGGTATTTCATTCTGAACTTTAAAAACATTGACAGATTTCTTCCTGCAGCCAAAGGAAGGCAGTGAGAGTTTATGTGTTTCAAAGAAAATTGAGATGCTGGCAGACAACATCAACGTCTGTGTGTGTCTTTCAAAATGCAGTTGTCACCCCCAATGCAGTCGTAGTATGAATCATACCCTGAAGGGTTATATAAGGTTTGGGCTATGAGTAAAAGATGGTTTTTATTTTCCCCCAGGAAAAATTTAAATCTAGTGGAAAAAAAAAAAATATTTGAGATTTAATTGTAACAATAACTGAAAAGCTGGAAGCCCTGGAGTTAGGAGCCTATTTATCCCAGTTCAGTATATTGAATTTATAAATGGATAAATGTCAGCGTCCAGAGGGTCAGTTCAGAGAACAGCTTTTGTGGCCTGAATTTAGAAACCACTCCGTCCTGATGATAAATAAGAAAGGTCCCCTTGGTTATGTAAAAAGAAGAGGGAAGCATCTCAGGGAATAATCCCGAGGGATTACAGAGTCCCAGTGAAAGTCCAGTATTAGCCAGCAGGCAATGGCTTCACATCTGGAACGGGGAGCCCGCAGTCAGCTGGGGGGTGGCCCTCATTAAAAATAGATCTGCTGGAGAGCTAAGATGATTATTGGTGCTGATTTGCAGGATTAGACACGGGCAGCAGTCTGTCAGGCTATTTCTTCACTTGAGCACACAAAAAAAAACCTCCTCCAGGGCTGGTGCAAGCAGAGATTGATGGCCAGGGAGAGGAGAGGGAGAATTTGGGAGGGGAGAGGGAAGACACCTTCCCTCTGCTCCTCTGACACGGTGCTGGTGGCGCTGGCAGCCAGAGCTGAGCTCATAATCAGAGATTTGTGTGGCTTAAACACTGGAGATGTAAATGATTAACGTGATCTCCCTGCCTGATGCTGTGAAGTCTTTGCAGCTGGGCTGATATCCAGTTTATGGAAATTGCAGGGGAGCAGGGAGCTACAGGTTCATCTCTTTGAAGGAAATGTGGATGCGTGGGATGGACTGAGAGTGGTGGATGCAATTCGTAGTTTTATTTCAGAATAAACAAGTCAGGGGAGTCCCCACTGTCGTGCCCACAGAAATAACAGTGTGCAAAAGTCTGACTGGGAAACCCTTGCTTTCCTGGTTACTAATTCCTCTTTATTCTTATTTTCCGAATTGCTCTCTTTTGCAAGAAAACACTTTGCAAATATTGTAGAGGAAGAGCAGATTTCCGTTCAGGGACAGGAAAAATATGCAATTTTTGAGGCTAAACAAGCAGTTTGGATAACCAAAGGTATATATTCCGGACAATCCTTTTCCTTTCATTTGCAGAGACAGTGATAGAACAATTTAAAATAATAAGCACATTCAGAAGAATTACGACACGTGCTGTCTGCCAAGGGGGAAAACCTCATCCATCAAAGAAATGATTACAGGTAGTTTGCCCAGATCCTGCTAATTCCAACAGGTACCACAATTTCCTCCTAACTCCTGGTTCATGCATTTACTAATGGTGAAGGAATATCCTGCAGAATCATCTGAGCACTGAGCTTTCAGCTGGCCATTAACTGCTGAGAAATTAGAGCTGGGCCTCAGAAATGCAGATTGGTGGGGGCTGTTTGGGAATTCTTCAATGAGCTGCTCCTGCTGAATTGCCACGTGAATTTTGCTTTACCTGGGGCTGTGTCATCCATGGTTACCATTCAGATTAACCCGTCAGATCAAGTAAATGTACTTTTTTAATTAGGCTTGAGTAAAATATTTCAAGATACTTTTTCCACCTTGGTTCAGGAGCTCTCTCCTGAGAGAGGAGTGCTGCTGAAAAAAGCCAAGCCATCTCCAGCAGCCAATTCCCCCCCTGCAGACGTGGGTGGATTCGATGGGGATTCACATCCTGGAGCAGAGATAATAAAAGAGAAGCCCATAAACCCAGTTGTTGAAGCCCTGGCAGGCAGCAGCACTTCCTAAGCCTAATGGCTGCACCCAGGGTGTGCTTTGGAGACAATCTCACTCAGTGCTTCCCCTGTAAATAATCATAAGATACAATGGATCTGTGGGAATTAAGTTCTTAGGAGGCGGTGATGTCGTGTCCACAGATTCAGGGCACTATTCACTTGCTTTTGGGAAACATTTGATAGTTACATAACATTCCTCAATCCATGTTCTGGATCAGCTTTGTTCCATCAGGCTTTTGCCATTACTTTAATAACTTCTGGCCCCCCAGCTTCATGAGTTCTTTTTTTACTTTTTTTTTTTTTAAATGTGCCACCATATTTAAAAAATAAAATAAAAATAAAATAAAATAAAATAAAATAAAATAAAATAAAATAAAATAAAATAAAATAAAAATAAAACANTTAATAAAATAAAATAAAATAAAATAAAATAAAATAAAATAAAATAAAATAAATAAAAAAGTAAAGAAAAAAGAAAGAAGAAAAAAAAAGGGAAAAAAACCACATAGAAAAAAGCCAGGGAGTCCAGCAACTTCAAATTCGTGGTTGTTGCTCACATGGATATAAATAATAGGGGTTGTTTAACTGAGGGCAGCTTATTTCTTATCTGAGGAAATATTAATGCCCTCCCTGTTATCTAATTCAGCATAATGTAAGGGGATTTAGTGGAGATTAAGAGAGAAAGTGGGAGAAGGATTTATATTCTTTAGGGCCATGCTGGTGCTCCCAGGACTTTTGGCATCACTTCCATTAGAAGAGGTGATTGCTCTCCGAGGAGTTAAAATAATTGAAAGGAGAGGCAAGCTCTTACACTGGAATGAAAAGTCCTGAGGAAAAAAAAAAAAGAAGCAATTGTTCCAGTTTCAGACTCCCTGCCCTGCTGCTGGAAGGAAAAATCTTTGTTCTCCGACCTGGAGCCTGAGGAAAGGCCAGCACCTCAGCAACACTTAATTTTTAACAGCTCTTCTCCTGTGCAGAGATTGACTCCAGCCTGGCCAGACAGTGACAGAGCACAGTTCTATAATTTAACGTTATCAAATCTCTGCAGTCCTGTGTGCAGCTCCTCGGCGTGAGCCGGGCTCTGGGAAAGGCTGTGACACCTCCAGGTGACAGATCCAGCATTCCCCCAGTGAATGCACTGAGCTTTAGGAATATCTATTGGTTTTGTACTGGAATAAACTTTGTGTGTAGGTGGGGAGCTACACCAGGAGTCTGCCTCTGTTTGTCCTGAATGATTTGATGAGGTTGAATCCCCAAATTTACCGTTGCAGTCGAGAATTCAAGGAATGCTCTGTACCAGAGTGCCTCTCTCTAGTGACAACATGAGATACTCAAATAACATTGAGCCCAAATAACTTTGGAGCCCAAAGCATCACCTCCTTTTCTGGAGGTCACATATCTCCACAAGCATTTTGGAGAAGTGAGATGAATCCATTCACTGCAAATCAGGTACTTCCTAAGCAGGGAAAGGCTTATGCAAAGTCAACCACTATTCTGAGGTTTCATGAGATTCCAGCTGATGCCAATAACGGATTCAAGTGAATTTTGTGGGAGACTGGTTGTGTTAAACAGCCAACAGTGACAGAAGTTTTCTGCAGCATCTCAGCTCCTGTGTGAAATGCAAGGTTGATTTTTTCCCCCGTGGAGGTGACATTGGTAGATATGCACAATTATACCTTGATGAGGATGAAAATGGGATCCCTCCAGGGCACTACGAAGGCACCAGCCTATTTATGACATTTGATCTTACAGTTCTGCCGAATGTAATTGCTCATTTTGGTGCTAACTGAGCAAAGGCAGGTCAGAAACTCAGTACTTCCAGGCCGTGCAGTGAAACAAATACCACCTTTCCACACAGAGGAGGTTTGAAGGGCAGGAACAACATTAAAATGTGGATTTGAACTAGGGGAAGTCACATCTGCACTCATCCTTCTCCATTCTCAGTGTGGAAATCTGTGTCTGTCCTTCCTGGGGCTGCAGCAAACTTCTGGCAACGGTCTGACCAGCATCATGACATTTGCTGCCTGAAGCAGGTTGGAGGTAGTTCCATCCAGATCATTGGGTTTTACAGCCTGCTCCTTTTTATTGCCTGTTATTCCAAGCAAAAGGAGTAATCCTCTGGGAAGGGAAAGAGAAAAAAAAGATAAATCCTGGATATAATAACATAGCTGTAACCATGCTGTCCAGTCATTTGCATCCACAAATGGAAACTCTTGTGCTTTGTGAAAGTGAAGGTTGTAGGCATTCTCTGGCCAGCTTAATCCAGACAGTGATCCCATAATCCATGTGACATTTACTGGCTTCCCCTCCTAACCGGTTCGGAGTCGGCATGATTTCTTCCAAATGTTAATGAAAACCAGGGAGCACTTACTCAGGGAAGCAAATGGAAATAAAATCCATATTTCCAGCCATTATTACAGCTCGGCTCTGGCTTCGGGTTTATGGCACAGAGTTTTGTTCAGCTCAGCTTCCAGCCTTTGTTCTTCTCTGACCTGGAATATTGGAGGAGTTTGAGATGACCAAGAAAGTTTTTTTGCTTAGGAGATCAAAGAAACTGCTTCCTGTGGAATTCTCAAATGTGAACAAACTTGTTCTGTTTGTTTGGGTTCTTTTTTTTTTTTTTTTTCCAAGAAATATGAAAACTACATGCCAGATTTCTGAACAACTTCTGTTCATCATCCCATGTGTGCAACATTCTGTTGAGTTCTCTCAAGTTCTCTCACGAGCAATTTTCATACCAGCCATGCCTCCCCCACTCTGCTGTTATTTCTCCATCCCCCAGCCCCTGGACAGTCCTGCATGGATTCCCACCAGAACCCTTTTCCTGGAACAACCACTGCTGCATCTCCCACGGAACAGCTCCTCTGGGTGTCCTCTGGGTGTGTGTTTGTATATTTCCACCGCAGCTCAGCGACAGAAGACGAGGCTGATGCTGCTCTCTCCTCGGTTTGTCGTGCCTGGGGGTGCTCAGAGGAGAGGTCTGGCTGACCCAGTAAACCCAGTGGGAACTCAGGGAACATTTATCCCTGTGATAAATGAATATACAGCTCAGTGTACACACCAGGGCTCAGCCAGTCCATGCCTTGGTCCAACAAAGCAGTGCTGAGGCACTGAGGACACTCCTGGCAAGGACTCTGGGTCCATTAACCAGGTGGAAGAGGTGCTTCACTTCTTGCCTAATTTCCTCTCGGTTTGTTTCCCATCTGATGTCGTGTCCTGGGGTGATTTGCAGTTAATTTGCAACCTTCCCTGAAATACCCTATGTGAATTCATCAGGGTTCCCTCAAATCTGAAATGGGAGCCCCAAATCAGGCCCCCACGTCAGGAGCCTGCAGCAGCTTTCCTCACCACCACCTCTCTCCAGTCATTCCTCACTCCACTACGTGTGGAGACGCTGAGTTTAATTGTGTTATTCCTGGCAAAGAAGCAGAAAAAAAGCAGAGGAAAACTAGTTCTAACAATCCTATTTGTGAATTATAGCTGTACACTCTAATCTAATCATGTTTCTCTTTCCCCAGATGTGGAGAATTTTGAGAGCGCCTCATTACCGACCACTAATTAAATCTACTGTGAAAGAAATGTTGGGTGAAATGCTGCCAGCTTGGAGTTGCTGGCACAGCTCCCACTGACTTCAGTGGCACTCAAGTGTTGCTTTTTGGGGTTTGGGTCTAATCAGAAGATGATCATTGTAATTATATATTATCTGCTAACATCTGGGATCTCCAATTAAATCTCAGGCCTCATGGCACTGGGCAAGTAAAGAGGTTTATTTGGGTTTTAGGTCATTCATCAAGGGTAAAATCCTGACAAGTGCCTGCCTATGACCAAATGATTTTTTTTTTTTTCCTGGGGGCCCACAGCCCCCTTTGAAGCCAAAGTCTCTCAAGAGTGTGTGTTTGGGTCTGGGAGGATTATCAGCCCCAGCAAGGAGGACTCAGGGGTTCAGAGTAGAAGCCAGACGTCCTGGGGAAGGCTGGCTGGAGTTCCATGGGAGGTGTTATCCACACACACAAGGGTGTGCAGCAGTGGGGGCTCCTGCAGGAGGGATCCACAACAACTCCCACAACACAGGAGAGAGGAGTGAGGGCTGTGGGGTCTGGCTTGAGGGGGCTGAGCTGCTCCCGTGTCTGTGGGAGCCGCTGTGAGCTGGGGGTGTGAAAATCCAGTGTATCCAGCCCTCAGATCAGTGATATTTACAGCTGGGGCCTGGCTCGATGGTGACTTTCCTAATTCCTTCCTAGAACTCATTTAAATTCCTCGCTGGTTTGTTTTTCCCTTCCCCGTGGCACTCCTTGATCTATGTAGTTCAATTAAAAGGCAGCATGAGGGCAGTGTCTACAAGAATTTGTTTATTTCCACACTTCGCCTCCAACAGACATTCTCTAAACGCTCCGCTTCTACAGCAACATATTTTCCGCTCCTTTTTTTATTTCCCTCTCCTCTAAGCTGCTAAAACTTTGCTTTAAAACTGCAGTGTGTGTTAACAAGTGCGTGCCCAAATCCCTGCCTGTTGGTACAAGCTGAATTTCCCGTTTGTGACCACTCAGCTGATGTGTCAGGCCAACAGGGCAGAGAGAAGGAGGCTCAGATTTGGTTCCCTGATTTCCCTCTTTGCACACAGGAGCCCTGCAATGAAAGGAGACTTTTCTGGCTCTTTTTTACCTTTGTCTTTCAGCAGCCCTTTGGTGCTAGATACCTTCCTGTTTAATCTGTAAGGTTAATGGTGGATGAAAAGGGACAGAATTAGGTCTCTGTCATGGCACCACAGTGTGTTTGCTTCCTTGGGGATGCTGAAAACCAGACAGCTCCCACCAGCAGGTGTCAGAGAGTTAGTCAATAAATACTTTATTTCATACAAGCTCTTTCTGAAGAGCTCTTCCCATGTTTAGTGCACACCATGATTTTTTTTTCCCGAAAATTGTTTAAATATCATGAAGTGCTTGTTTTGAAGGTGTGTGTGTGTGTGCCATTAACCTGCAGTGCTTCATCTGGCTAATTACAAACCTATTCAGCAATTCCTTTTACATTTGTACTGACTTTGTATCGCTGAAGAAAGATTTTAGAGGTGAAGGGGCTATTAAAAATCATCATACGCATGTATATCAAAATACCTGAGCTTAAAAAGCTCTTTACTTCAACTGGGACAGCTGAATTCTCTAAAAATGTCAAAAACACCTTTAAATTTCTCAGCAAAGGCATCTCCCAGAGTAATTCTAGAGTGGATCTGACTCCTACCCCAGTTCCAGTTGGCAGTGCCACGCTGTGCTTTCAGATCCTTCAACTCTGGATGTTTCTGTTGTGACATTTTCTGCACCGTAAAAACACTCACACACTTTCAAGCTAAATCAACAGTTGTGGCAGAATGGGTACCAGAATTGCAGTCAGATCCTCAATTGCCTTTAAAAGAAGGGAAAATGCAGTGTGACATTTGAGGATGACACTAACAGCATCACTAAAATAAATTAAATGAGTGTTATCTCTTTTTCTGAGTGGCTTTTAGGAGTCTTTATAATGCTTTTTGGATTGTTACTGCAGTGCAGCATTAACAAAGCACCAAACATCTATTTCCATGTAATTCATCTTTTTGCAATGTTTGATAGTCCTGGAGTAACGGAGGAGCCAATTCTTAACTGGAAATGGAAGAAATGGAGCGTCAGAAGACAGAGGATGCTATCAACTAAGAAAGCAAACAACTCTCTGAGATTAGAAAATGTGAGTTTTCAGCTTTCAGCACCTTCTCAAACAGAACTGATAATGCCACGTGGGGTTACAGGAGGTTTACCCACGGCTGTTAAGCTGCAAAGAGCTTGTGTAAATAGATTTAATTTCCAAACAAAATCAGGCCTCGCTCGAAACGAGCACTTCTCTCTGTATTCATCCCCAAATAGCAAATTGCTCAAGAAAGTTGGAGCCCTGACTTCTAAGACTCCACAACTTTGAGATTTACATTTGCACGAAGCAAGCCTGGCTTTGAGTTTACAGCCAGCATCTCAGAGCAGCTGGGAGTCAGGGAGTCTGAGGGTTTATGCTGAACTTTGTGTGACTACCTGGGGTACTCTGAAAAAAAAAGAGAAAAACTCTTTGTTTTGACTTACGAGGAGGATTAAAAGCTAGAGGTGACATAAATCACAGATAAGTGTTGTGAGGAGGAGTCTGCCTCTCCAGATGTGCTGTTCTCAGTTTGCAGGGGCAGAGTTAAAGAATTTCAGCGACCACCTTTGACTAAAAGGTTCACAAGCCCTTGCCCTTGGCCATTTGTCAGCCCATGACATCATGAAGTTGTCCCAGGGATGGTTTAGGCCATGTTTGTGCCTGTCTGGATGTGCCTTCCTTGTGTACAACACAAACACAACCAGGAGCTCAAGGCCAGGGTGCCAAGATCCTGTCTCAGCTCACCAATCCAAACTGCAGTGGCTGCCCTCACCCCATTTTCTATATTATCTTATAAAACAACAGTTTTCAGCTGTTGATGAGGCCTCAGAAGGCCCTGGATGAAGCCCCAGTGAAGGATCAATTCCCCCCCAAATCACAGGAGGCCCCCAGAGGAGCCTGTTTGTGGAATCACTGCAGTACAATTAGCTCTGCACAACCCCTCTGTGAGGAATTACAGCACCTTAGTGCAGCATCTGTCAAAATAATTGCACCTCTCAGTGATTTTTATCCCTCCATTCCTTGTTTTAAATATATTCATTAATGAAGTGGCCCTGAACTGAAACGAGCAGTACATCTTCCTCATTATCCTCAGAGCAGATTGCTGGGAGCTGGAGCAAGCTGAAACCCTTCCTGTCAGCTCACACTCCTCGAGCCTCCTCTGTTCCTTTGCTTGTTCTGGTTGTGGAGACAACACTGTAAAGGGAAAGGACGTTATTGCTGAGCTGTAGGTGACAGGTGACACCAGAGGGCTGAAACTGCACAGGCATGTCCAGAAACTGGTGTGGTTTTCCTTCTGGAGGCAGAAGGATGGTGCAGGGTGAGCCAGGGAGTGTAGCTGTGCTTGTTTGGGCTGGAAGAGAGTTCATCTTCTTCATTTGGCATCGAGCTGTGGTTTGGAGTTGTGCTGAAGCTGTTGATAATTCTGGGATGTTTTGGTTAAGCTGAGCAGAGCTCACTTAGAGCCAAGGACTCTTCTGCTCCTGGTGCCACCCCAGCAGTGCCACCCTGGTGGGGCACAGGGAGCCGGGCAGGGACACAGCCAGGACAGCTGGCCCAGCTGCCCAAGGCAGGATTCCCTTGCTGTAAGGGGATGGTGAGGATGGGAGGGTGCAGCTTTTTATCTCCTTTCTTTGCCAGAGTCGGGATTAAATGCACAAGACAGTATTTCTTGTTCAGACTCACATGTTTATTAATTCTTATCTACACTACAGTCTCACAAACCATGACTTCTACGGCACTTCTAGCTGACAAAGTAAAAATGGAGTTGTATCTCTCCCTCTAAAAGGCCTTTTAGGGATAAACTGTCCAATTAAGAAATGACAACGAAATTATTTTTACTTTTAACCCAATAACCAACCACCCATGGCCCGCAATGTGGATTTTTCTCTCCAATTACAAAACACCACCCAGTCCCATGAAGGAGAAGGTGAAAAACAAGGACTGACCTATGCTCTAAAACCTCCATCTTGCTTTATAGATATTACTATATTCTAAACCTTTAAACTGTAAGTTTTCCACCATGTGATATCACACACCTCTATTCAAACCACACACCCACAATCCCAGTGTTATCACTCAATTTTGGAAGCCTTTTCCATGGCCTCAGGTCAAATGCAGTGTTTGCTTGGGGGTCAGTGCCTGTCAGCACAGAAAGTCTGAAATTCTCAGAGGGTTCCAACAAGAGGGTGCAGAGCTCTTGCTCCAGATGTGGGCACACGTGGCAGGACAGGGGACCTGCAAACGTCACTTCTCTGTGGAGAACTTCATCCTGTGCCTCTCCTCAAGCATCTCTGCTAAAACCACTCACAGGGAAATGCAGATGAGCCAAATTGGAATCAGCTGCAAAGAAGCAGTAGCTGAGGGGGTGCTTTAATGCAGTAGTTCTAATGGCTTCCCATTTCCTGCTAGGGAAATGTGTAACTAATTAAGTCTATGATATTCATTTAACTCAAACAATAAAACGTGTCATCAGAGGTATTTACTAAACCTGGTATTTACTACACATTTTCCTGGAGGGAGAAGGGGAGAGTTTGTAAAGAAAATATTAAAATATGTGTTTATCACCTTTCTGAACCCCAGGTGAAGCTGTTGTCAACACAACAAGGAATTGGGCCATGAATTAATATTTATTTTTATAATTCATATTAATTTTAAATTGGTTATTAATATAGGAAACAATACTTGTTTTAAGGTTAAAACTCACGTTTAAAGCCAGTCAGAGGAATAAGTCTTTACTTCCAATAGCTGATGTTGTAGAAGTGTTTGCTTGCTTGTTCTGTGCCTCACTTGTGCCACAAGATGAGCCCTCAGTGCGCTGCAGGGAGGAGAGCTGGGATTACAAAAAAAAAAAAAAA
>VXBN01016500.1:263385-285050 GCA_013397395.1 Sinosuthora webbiana | reverse complement strand
AAAAAAAAACCACAAACAAAAAACCAAAAAAAACCCTGCAGCATAAAGTTCTGAAATCCCAGAATAAACAGCCTTAACTGGTCATCTCCTAGCGCTGCAAGGCAAGTGTGCCAAGGATTTGACTCCTCCACTTGGCTGCTGGCCCGCACCCCAAATCTCTGTCCCAGCAAAGCCCTGTTTGTCCCTGCTCGGTGCCAGGGGACCCTGAGCTCGTATTTTGCTCAGTCTGCCCACTCAGCCCCTGTGCTGGGCGCTGCCTGGCTCCTGTCTGCCCTGCCAGCAGAATCTGCTGTGTCGAATTGGAGATTATCCCAAGTATCACGACAGAGCCCAAAGCTGACAGTTCAGCCGAGCGCTGGAGTAATGAGTTCAATAATGCACCTTGGGAAAGCTAATCCTTAAAAATCCCTTGGACATATCTTGTTTTCCAGGTCAAAGCAAGAGCTATATTTAACCTTTCAGAGGAATTCAGGAATTTGGGGATGGGGGACAAAGAGAAGACCAGAGCAGTTGTTCTGTGGGCTGCACAGTCTCATCTCACGGTGCGCGACAAACTTGCTCGTTCCATGGAAGTGCAACAAAAAAGATTGGATTTTGTTCCACTCCTCCCAGATCTTGTCCCAGCAGATGACAGCCAGGCACAGAAATGAAATAAAGCACCATATCAAAGAGATATTAAACCCTGCCACCAACAATTGGCTTCATTTTTCTAGTTATTGATTGCTGTCAAGGCCCTGTCTGGGGAAGGCCGCAGAGCCCTGGTTTATGACAGCTCACAGAAACAACAGATCTTCACATCCTTGCTCTGGGAACATTTCTATCTTGCCACTTAAATTCTCCCACAAACTCTGTTATTTTATTCCTCAGAGGTGGCCCAGAAAGGCACAAAGTTTTCCCTGTCTATTTTGGGGCAAGGCTGATGGCAGCACCCTGCAGGTCACTCAGGGGTACAGGGAGAGCTCTGGCTGTGACCCCTCTGTGCCAAGAGCACTGCAGCACACTCCCAACACATCAGAGCCCTCAAAAACAGCTTTATTTTTCCCTTTTCATTTCAACAGCAACCTCAGAGAGCCACACAACTTAAACCCCACGCCCTCTGAATTGTTCTATACCGTAAATGCCATATCGATGCTGGGAATATAAAAGCCATCCCATCCTCTCCAGTTTGGAATCATTTCTGCTTAATCATTTCTCCCCAGAAGGCTAAAAGAAGGAAATTTCTCCAAGGAGGTGAAAGAAGTTGGCAGCAAACTGGTCAGAACAGTAGTTGGAGCAGTTTTGGGAGTTTGTCTGAAGCAGTCACAGGACAGCAACAAAATTCCTGCATTCCCCTCTCCTTTCTCCCAGCCAAAGGAAGGTCTCTTTACTAAATGAGTAAAGGGATCTATCATCTGTTGAAGCCCCATTCACAGTTTCCTTACTTTTGCTCATTTTTCTCCATCTATTTCACCCAGGCCAGCCCAGCGTGCAGCGCTCTCTTTGATCTGTGCACCAGAAAATCTGTATCAAGTCAGCTGCACATTTCTAAGCAGATTAAATTTGCCCTTGTGGTTCATCTGAAGGCTGACAGATCTCCCTTGTGCGCTTTGTGGTCCAAGATCCCAAACCAGCAAAACCCTACAGCCCATCTGGAAGTTTAAACATATGAGGCCTCCTTCACTGGGACTTATTTAAAATGCTTGAAGCCTCACGCTGCCAAAATTTTCTGCTTTTATACCCTTACCAGTGACCTTCACCTGAAGGGTACTGAAGGGTTCTGGGCTTGTGATTTGGGGTTTTTGGAAGATGGCTTTGGAAAAGTGAAAAAAAGCCTACAGTCTTCAGGTGGAAAGATGTAGGCCCTTTGTGTCTGGGATGTGAGGGAGATGTAAGGGCCTAAGGTAGAATATTAGTTTGAAAGATAATCCAATAGTTTTTGAGGAAATGGTAAGAAATTGTGGGGCTGATTATCCCCTCTTTTGCTCTTCCTCAGCCCACGTTCAAAGGAAGATGTGCTCCCAAGACCTTGAGGCGTGGCAAAGTGCAAGGACCTGAGGGAAAAGGTTGCCAAGGTTTGAAATGATGTGGGCCTTGTGCTTGCAAAGAAAACAGCCTGCTTTTCCCAACTGGAGAAGGTCCATTTTGGGGATCTGACATCTACCCCACAAAGACAACTTTCAGAGAGGTAAAAACTCCGAGCCACCTCCAGGCCCAGCTCCCTTCTCTAAAGTAAAAACAGGAATTCAGCGTTCTCGCTTCTTCCCAACTGCCAAACAAAGCTGAACGGTTGTCATGCCTGGGGAAATTGATATATTGGTACTTTTAAATACAAGTGCCTTTTTTGGGTGGCTATATTTAGCCCCCAATATATCCTGGGAGCTATATTTGAGTGCCACGCACAGTGGAAAATAGCCCTCTGAGGTCAGGAGCCAAGCACACAGAAGGAACAAACCTCCCAAGTGCTCTTCTGGATGGTGCACATCCTCCCTCACCAATGGAAATATTCCCGTTTCGGTGCAAAATCATTTATCTGGCAAATTACAGATGTCAAGGTAAAATGTAATGGAAGGAGTGGGAACAAAGAGGAAACCGTGCCCAGTTTTCCTCTCCTTTTGCACAGCCCTGGAGCCTTTCTGAAAGGAGAAAGTATTTTCCAAAATATGCTCCTTTGGAACAAACTGCATGTTATTTATGGTTCCTGACAAGATCCTATGCTACTGATACCCGTGATTTGTGTGTTTAATTTGGGGTTTTTGCAAGAAAAACAGCAGTTGCTTGTGTGAGCATGAAATCTATTGCAAATGTCCCAGTTCTTGACCAGGGAAGTTGAGGGAAATAATTTATCTGAAAAAATGAATTGCTCCTTTTAATCTTTTCAATCTGCCAGGTTAAAAAAAAAAAATAAATTAAAAACAACAAACCACTTTTTGATTCAAATAGGACTGGAAGAAATCTAAGCTGATGGGGGAAGAATCCTGGCTGGTGGTTTTTGTGGGATCAGCAGCTTGGAGAAGCTGAGGGAGAGAATGTCAAGGGGACATCTCTGATTTAGGTCCTGGGGCTGAGGGGATAAAGAGCTCTCCCTGCTCACATAAAGTTAGGAATGAGCAGGGATTTTATATCATTTTGTTGTTCCTGATAAAGCCATTTTGAGCCTCTGGAAGTGACTTTAATTGCTGGGGTGGGACAGCCCAGTGGGTAATGGTGATGCGGAGCCTTCAACACTGATCCCAGCCTGATGCTCCCAACCTCGTCCTCTTCCTCCTTCTCCTCCTCCTCTCCTGCATCTGCACTGCCACATTTATCATCTGCACAGGACTCAGCGGCACCTGAAGCTCTGAGGAATCAGGAGATTTGTGTTTGCTGCCATCGGGACCACACTGGGTATTTCATCTTCAGCCCATAAAAGCTGCAGCCTGTGCTTCTAAAACATCTTACATGGCCCATGGAGCCGTGGCTGCAGCACATGGCTGGGAAGGAAGAGAGGCAACTTGCCATGTTTTTTCCATCCTTGCTCATAAATAGCCTTTGCTTTGATGTTTCGGATGACCTTAGCATCCATCAACAGTTGCAGCCCTCAACAGCTCATTCAGTGAGCTGATGTTTGTAAATAAAGTGGAGATTTTAATCCACGGTAGCAAAAGGTCAGTTGGAAAGGGGGAACGATTTACCCGTGGGTCTGTCTCCTCTGTCTCAGAACTGGGCTGTAAAAGTCACAATCTGTTTTTGCCCAAATCAGAAAAAAAAATTGATTTCATTAGATAGTGAAATATCAAGGCAGCAACGGCGGGGAGTAATTTCTGTCAATTTGAGTTCTCTTTTTAGCAAAGCATCTTTTGTAAACCACTCCCGTGGCCTCTGGGCACAAACTTTTAACTCTCTGGGAGCACTGCTCATTCCCAAACACCCCTGCCATCTCTGCTCTCACCGACCTCCACATGGGAGCTCCCTCCTGCTCTGACATCCCATTCTCCCTCACTGATTCCCTGCCAGAGGTGGAGGTCATGGCAGGGGCCCCGTGGGGAGAGGTGCTCCCAGCAGCTGCCTTTCCTTGCCCTGCACCACGAGCTCTTCGCTGACAGTTTTCTAGCTTTTGTGATCTCTGGAATTCATCATTTTCAGCACAAAAAAAATATAAATAAATCCCCAACATGTGTGCAAGGAAACGTCCTTGGTAGCTCAGCGTCCAAGGGCTGTGTGCACATAACCACAGCAAGCAACACAACAGAACTTTGGTGACAGGAAAGGGAAGTCTCCCATAAATTACTGTTGTGCTTTCAAAAGTTTGTAAGCAAACAGCCACGAATCTCCTTTGTTCTGCACAAGGGCCTGTTTGTGCAAGATGCAAGTTGAGGGCAGCCCTTGGGCAATGCAGGGTGCCCAAGGTCTTCCATGAATGCCACAGCTGTGGGGTGACCTGGCATCCCCCTAAAAACAAATATTGTGAGGAAAAGGGGAAGGGGCAAACTTTCCTAAACCAGATTGCTCAAGAAAGAAGCCTGGAGTTTGCAAGATGCTGGGCTGGGAGGGGAGCAGCGAGCCTGGTGTTTCGCTGGCATGTTCAGAAAGTTTGGATTGTTTGTGAAGCTGGTGAAGGAGCGCTGGGTTCCCTGTGAGCTGCTCCATCTGACCTCAGAACCAAAGGTTTTGTGGCAGTGAGGTCTCCTCTGAAAGGACACAGTGCTCCCAAATCCAGGGCAGCTGCTGATGCAAAACCCAGCAGTGCCCTGTTGTTTCTTCCCTCTTATCTCTCAGAAACCATTTCTGGTTGGGAATGGCGAGGAACAGCAGGAGGAACATCACGGAGCTGTCTCCCTCCCACAGGCTCCTGCCAACATGGTTTAGGCACCTAGGAAGCATGGGACTGGAGGGACAGATCCACAGCACCTGCCTGCATGGATGTGGCAACACATCCCTGCAGTTCCCTTCGCTGTCAGAGCAGAAAATGCTCCAGCGCTGGCTGCAAAGCCCGTCACAGAAACACCATTATTTTAAGCAGCAGTTATTTCATTACTGTGGTCAAAAGAGATTGTGGCCATTTAAAGGAGCAGGGTAGAGTCTGTAATGTAATTAGATGATCCTGAAAAAGCAATAGTGGAATTCAATCAGTGAGCAATCCACATGCACTTCCTGGAGGTAATCAATCCCGGTGTCAAAGGAAGCCCATTGTTCTCGTCCCCCAGGGTCTCCTGCTCCCACAATGTACAAAAGGCTTTCTTGTCAAGACCAACAAATCTACTTCCCCAGCTTAGTCAGAGATAAGAAAACAATGTCTGGACTGTCCAGACAATTTGTCTATCTTTAGGCACTTTGGTTTCTCTTTCTAAGTTTCACTGTTTCCCCGTTTGGGCCATCGCTGACGTACAGCGGAAAATACTTTCCCTGGGGTAAGGCTCTGCCTGTAAATTTTCCATTTTACACAATGTAAAACTGAAAAATCACTGGAGGTCGTTTTGCATTTGGAACAAGATATTGAAAGCAGTGCTCACGTCCCGAACTGGCTCACACACAGTAGGCAAAAAGTTTTTCAAAATATAAACCAGCTTCCAAGCTCCTCCTTTGGTGGCCCTGATTTAGAATTAGACTTTTTATTGTCCCTTGCCACCTGTGCGCTGTGAGATTTGATTTGTACACACTGCCCCAGAAACTCGGCACTCATTCATTAATTCTACCAAGAATGTCCTGTTTTGTAACCAGAAAATTGAATTACTTACTACTTAGTTTTAGTACTTTCCACCTTTTGTCTGGGAAATCGAATTATTCTGGTTAGTTTTCTTTCTCCAGCGTATAATAACTCACACATACGCACCACCCTTCTGTGTTAAAATATAAGAAGTGTCCTTCCAGCAGGTAAAATTCCATCTGAAGCATCCCTGCCCGAGCTTGTTGAGCTTAACGGGAGTTACAGCGGTGAAAGCGAAGCCAGAACTGAGTCAGTGTCTCTCTTTTGTGGGAGTCCTCAGAGGTTCAGACAACGTGGGGGACGTAAAAAAAAAAAACCAAGTGTCTGCCTCCACGGAGCTGCCATTAGCTAATGGTTCTCGATTGCAACCGCTGCAGTTTTATAAAGGGAAAAACTTTCCCTCAGAGTCACATCCCCGGCGGCAGCGGGAGCCCAGCGGGGACCCCGCAGTCAGGGGAGATTAAGGGCATTTCCCCAAGGCTTCCCAGTGGAATCAATGCTCGCTAATCTTTAGAAAATTACACTAACAAGCTCCAGGCACGAACCGCGGGAGCCCTGCGCACCGGCCCCCGAAATCACGCACAGCCCATTAATGGATCAGGGCTTTAATGAACCGGAAAATCTCTCCCCAGCAGAGGCCAGAGGATGCTTTAAGGCTCCCACCTCTCCTGAGCCGGTCTGGTGGCAGACAAGTCAACTCTGACAGCAAAAAAAAAAAAAAAATGCTGGTTTTGGGGCTGATCCAGCCTGGGGAGCAGCCCCGGGTGCTCACAGGTATTTGAGGCCCGTGCGAGTGATGATCAGCAGCTCCTGAAAAATCCTGAGGTCAGAAACCCCCAAAAATGGCAGCTCAAGGAAAGCTGCTGGTGCTGTGCTGTAGGTGTGTTCAGTGCATTTTCAGGAAATACCCTTTTTCCTTCTCTTTCAAACCATCAGGCAGATCTAGGAGGTGCAGCTGGCCAAAATACAATTGCTCCAGAGGCAGATTACTTCAGAATGAATGAAATCTCGCTACAACCTGCATTTTTTTTTAAAAAAAAAAGCTTATTTTTTTCCTATCAGTCATAAAACCTAGTTATTTCCTGAGCAATGTTGCAATTTGCCTGATGCTTGTGAGATATATTGCCTGCTTTCTATTCTGCTTCCTATTGGGCAGTCTGCAAGGTTGTCTAATCTCTAAAAGAAATAAGCATCTGTTTCCTTCATGGCCTATGCCTGGTTTAAGGTAATTACACTCCTATTATGCTTCTACATGAAAAATCTGAGAGAAAATAAGAACAACTGATTTTTTTTTTTCCCTCAGAAGGTATTTTAACTTGTAATCCAAGAGGAATGAACATTGGATCACTCTTTAAAAGAAGAGTGGCCTCAAAACTTTTGTCCTCTCTCTGGGTAAATTCGGTGCATTTCCAACTGCTCCACATCACTGATGTGTCTTTGCAGAATCTGCACCCAAGGAACTCCTCCCTTCAAAGATCTCCCATCCTGATACATCAGCAATCTGAGCATGCCAGGAGCCATGAAAATAAAAATAAGAAAGCTGGTACTTTTTCTCCAAGAGAGAGGAGAAAGAGTGACCAAAATGCAGAAGGAAAAAACAAATTTTTGGGAAAAGGACAGAGCTCAGGAGGCAAAGTCCTGGAGTTGATCACATCACCCTGTGGAGGCAGGGAAGATATTTTCTCTCACTCTTCCATATTTTGAAGCAACTCCCTGGAAGCATTGTCACTGACAGGAATGGCCCATCAGGGATTTGTGCAGGGATCAACAGAGTGGCTCCCATGTCACCTCACCAAGAAAGCCACGTGCATCTGCATCTTCTATCTGTTTGTTGGATTTTCAGTAATAAATTTTCAGTAATTTAAAAAACAAACAAAGGAAAAAACCACCCAAAACATCCTTATCCTTGTTCTTTGGAGTCAAGTATTAGACCTTCTTGACCCTCTGACCTCACTTCTCAGGTTTAAAAAAAAAAAATCTTTTGACAACTATTTTTCATATTTCTGATTCTGACACGGGAAAAGGGCAACCATCACCTTAAATTCGGCTCTGAATTAAAGACCTTGCAGAATCAGCATTTTTCTAAATGCAGCCTTTGAACGACTGGAATGTTTCCTTCCATAAAATCCTCAATGAAAACTGTGTCTTTAAGGCAATATTTGCCCCCCTGCAGAGTGTGAAACCCACAGATTTCAGCACAGATGCTGCAATCCCTGGGCTACGAGAACAAAGGGCAATTTCACTTGAAATGGGAACAGGATTTCATCCCAAAATACAACAGTCCCAGAGCAGCTTATCCCAGCTGAGGGGATAAGCTGCCATGAAGTGGTGAAACTCAAAGCAGGAGGGACATACCTTGAAAAAATTAATTAGAAATAGTTTCAGGTTCTTCTCTGCCTGTTGTCAGTTTTCTGACTCTACACCCCCCCACATCCCTACTTTATAGGGTCGGGGTTTTGCTTTGCTCTGTTGTTTCCTGCAACACACACCCAAACAGCAGCGGCAGCCAAGTGGGGATCAACCCCAAAATCTTCCCTCTGTGCAGAGAAGGAGGCCAAGCACACACAGATTGATGTAGAAGGTTGGTTTCTATCAAACCCAGAATTTCCCTCATCCTTTGTAAACCCTTATTCCCTGTCTGGGGTGGGATGGGGTGAGACTGTGTCACATTTCAGAGTGCCCTGACCCAGAGGAGCCCTCAGAGGCTGTAAACACAACCCTGCTCATCCCTGCCTCTTGGAAACACTCGGCTGCTGTCAGCACTGCTCTGCTCTCAGCCATCACCACCTTCCCAGCCTTTCTCTGCACCCTTTCCACCAGATCACGACCCCACCAAGGGTCAGGGCTTGTAGCCTGAAGAAGGCAGGATAATTGCAATTCTTTTGGGGTTGGGGACCACGACTCTGTTCATTCTTTACAGTAGCTGCAGCAACAAAGTCTGGCTCTGCAACAAGCCCTCCCCAGAGTTACACTGATCCTTGTGGTGCCAGCAGATAAAACCTCTTCCCAGGGACACATTTTGGGGCACACCTTGGCAGTGCCACCCCCTAAACCTCGAGGCTGGCTGAAACACCAAACCCCGCTGGGGTTTGGACCGCTCGCGTTGTTTTCCCCTTGCCTCGTTCCAGACCTCGCCATAAAACCTTCTCTCCTCTCTGCTTCTTTCCTTAAATAGGAGTTCCATCCCCTCTGAGGAATGGCTGTGGATTCCAGGGTTTGCCCTCGGGTTCCCAGTGCCTGTGGCTGGGCTGGGAGGGAGCAGGACAAGGACAAACAGCGGAGCAGTGGGGCTGCTCCAGCCCCTCTCTGCTCCGTGGACAGGCTCCAGCTGGCTCCAGGGGCAGCTGGATCCATCCCGTGGTGGGAAGGGGTAACGATCCAGCCAGTTAGGCTGGCATTTGTGACACCAGAGCAGCAGCAGTGCTGGAGACATTACTCACATCCCCAGATATGCAGGGCTAAGGCCAAGATTCCTCGTGGATCTACAGCCCCAGGAGGCTCCTTGGGCCCTTTCCAGGTGTCCGTGGCTTTGCCAGTCACCCCTCAGCTTCTGGGCTCCCACCTCAGGTCAGCCAGTGCCTCTTCTCCTGGTGGTCCCAAAGCTCTGGAAGGGACTTGTTTACAAAGCCCTCTATCAGAAATATGCTGCTCACATGTCAGGGAAACCAGGAATTATTCCTTCCATCTGTTCTGCACTGAGTGTGGAAATACAAACCACGTCAGGATGGGAGGAAGGAGGGATAGAAAGAGGAGGAATGTGCAGAATGAGAGGAAGGTGAAACAGGCTGAAATGCCCCTCAGTGACTGGTGGGCAGAACTTCAGCCTTTCAATTTAGAATTCCCACTCCAGGCAAGCCTGGAGAATTTTTTTATTTTCTTCCTCTGAAAATTTGAAACCTGGTGAAATGTGTTGTCATATGAGTTCGTGGTATACCTGTCAAAAATGTATTTGTGGAGAATTAGTATTTCCACCTAAAGTATCTATTTTTAGGTGGTCACTTCATAAATTGCACCGAATTACAATTTCTGCTCCCCCCAAAGGGATTTTTTTTCTTTCTCTGAGTTATTCCTGTGCCAAACATGTTTTTTCCATGTTTCCAGGAGCTGCTCTGTTGAATGAATCCCTGCTCCAGTAGATGCTTTGTGTCTAATGCGTTTGCTTATGCATTCCTGAGACTTTGCATTGGTCCCAGCAGCAGCCTGCAAGTTTCTGGCTGTGACTCTCACTAAAGGGCTGATGGTGCAATTGTTCACGTGAAGGGAGTTGCTTTGTCCTCAGTTATCACCTCTTCTGATCTCTCAGCAAACAATTACTTGCAAAGAAATCAGAATCAGGCCCGTGTTACACACAATTATAAATCTAAATCGGTGTGGAGGGGGGAGAGGAGCACGTTTTCTTCCTCAGAGAGAGAGGAAAACTGTAGGAGCCGGGCTGCTGTGCCAGGTCATGTGTGACCTGTGTGTTAAGTTATGGAATTTCTGACCTAAATTCCAGTGTTTTCTCCTGGATATAATGCTGCCTTCCTATAGCATGGACTGCTGGTTTATTAGTCTTCATTCTCCCTTAATTTAACATCCCTTCTATTCATTCGAATCATGTTTAAATTCTGTTTTCCTTGATACTTTGAGTGAGGCGTTGCTTTGTAGTAATTCAGTTACTGTATATAAGCTGCTTGTTGAGATGTCTAAATCTGCCAGTTTAGGTGTGAAAAACTTCCTCTGTGGGAATTCCAGACTAAAGCTTCAAAGGAAATCTCTCTTTGAGGCAGCTCAGCTAAAACTCCTGAGAAATTAGTTGGGAAGAACCTACTCCAGCCCAGCTTTGCAGCTTGATTTTTCAACACTGACACAGAGCTGACTATGGAGAATGAGGGGTCCTCTGCTCAAGGAATTGTTGTGAAGATGTTTGAAAGAGGGAGGGAGTTTATTTGAAATTTCTAGAAGCAGGACTAGCCAATGATCCAGCTGTTAACTGTCCAATCAATAGCTCTGCAGAAGGTGCTAATTGTTACTCACATTTATGTCCAAATTAAACGTTGCTTTGATTAGCAAAGGCCGCCTGGGATTTATGGCTCCCAACAAGCTCCTGAAGGAAAGAGCCTGAGGAATGGGAAGCTGGATGGAGCTAGATAGGATTTCTCCAAAGGGGAAGTGGGATTTCACCCCTTGAGCCAAAGACAGGCCTCCCATCTGAGGGACAGGGATCCAGGGATGAAGAGACACAACTCACATTTCCGCACTTCCCTTTCAGGGGAGAGTCTGGAAAAGCTCAGCTGTAAATGCCACAACTTCTCAGTCACAGGCTGGAACAGCTGCTTGAGTCTGCACACAAAAGTAAATCCGCCCTGCTGCAAACAGCGTGTCCAGGGCTTCTCTGGCAGAAGTGTTGAGTTAATTGAGACAGAGAGTTGGTAATAATTGCCGGCTCTGCAGCCACGGAGCCCCAGATCAAAGGGGTCGCACCCCATTTGTCTCCATTACCTTGTCATGAGGAGGATTTTCCCTCCACACAGGCTCAGCAAAACGTGGATGTGGGGCTCAGTGCCCCAGAAACCTCCAGCAGACCCATTGCTCCAGTGCTGGGCTTTGACATTTTGGGATCCTTCTCACAAGGACCCTTCCCGTGCCTACGGCTGCTGATGGGAGCACTGCGGGGGTCACTCAGCCATCAGCTAAATCAGCCTTGTCACCTTGTCCCTGAAGGACTTGATGGAATAAGAAAGGCTTTGAATCCTCCACTCCAGCTACTGAATCCCCAACACAAGAACTTCAGTCTGCATCACTCCTTTGAATAAATCTGAAGGGAAAAAATTTATCCAGAGGAAGAGCATTTTTGAGCCTGGGTGGAAGAGACGAAGTTCAGAGCACCCAAAGGTGTGGGTGGACAATAAAGGAGCTGGTATTTAACCACACAAGAAGCTGTGATTAAATTAATCCACCATTCTCCTTTTTTGCAGCTCTTTGGGGGGAATTAGATCAAGAAAGTAACAAAGGAATGCCACAGTCTGCCAATAATGTAATTAAAGGACCAAGCCTCATCTGAGCTTTCTCTTGCCAAAGAGCTTGCTGGATGTAAGTTGGGGAAAAAAAAACCCAAATTCAGGACTTTAAAGAGAAAACAGAGAGATATTGTGAAAAAGTATTTGAATATCCAGCTGTTCACTTCCTCCCATTAACACTCTCAGAATACAGAAAACATGGATGATGAAATAATGCACCTACTTCAGGAAGACAAGGCAGAAAAATGTGATTTCTTAGGGCTGGTTACACTCAAGGACAGGTTGATGACTTTTAAAGACAGGTAGAGTGGAAGAGGACCTGGAACTTGTGCCAAACCAACTGCAAATATTTATCCCATCTTATGGAGACCTGCTAAAAAACAGCCCATAGGACCAGGGCACTCAGACACTTTTAGGCTGTTCTCCTACTCCTAATAATTAAATACAAGTCACAGAGGCCTGAGGTTGCCAGGATTCCGGCTGGACAAAATACACAACTGCTGGTTCTGCAGAAATAATTTACATTGGAACACGTCCAGCATTGCTGGGCACTGCAAAACTCAGACAAATGAACCCTGAAGACGGAAAAAAAAAAACAAAAAAAAAAAGAAAAAAAAAAAAGAAAAAATAAAAGTTGCCAAGTGGTGCAAAACATGAGTGTAAATCTGAGCTCCAGCTCTGGCAAGCCCTGGAGCTGCTCTGCAGCCAGTATTAGGAAGTAGCCAGTATTAGGAAGAGCTATAACATACCAAGCAGAGAGATTTGATGATTAGATTGGGATCGGATATTGGGAATAAATTCTTCCCTGTGGGGGTGGGGCTAAATGGGTTTTCTTTCCACCCAAACCAGTCTGGGATCCTATGGCACTCCCCCATTACTTTCTGAGGGATGGCCTAGAGGGGCATAAACACACAAGAAACACGCTGGAGATTGAAGTTTATGGATATGCAAACAAATGTAACTACGCAGATACATAAAAATATTTATCTCCGTGTAACATAAACACAACGCTATATAGCACAGTTATATAGTACATAAAGTTTAACAAGGACATCCAGCCAAAACTGAAATAAACATTTTCCAGCCTATAAAATTCACAAGGGGAGCAGCAAAGGCAGCTGTGCCCTGCCAGGCTGGGGGAGCTCCCATGAGAGTCAGAGGTTTGATTGTCCTCTGCAGTCACATTCAGCTCCAAGCAACCACAGAACCAGGTCTGAAATCCAGCTTGGTTCAAGTGCTGCTCTCAATCTCTGCCTGGTGCTAACAGGGTGTTCAGGGATTTTGTTGCTCCCTGCTCAGCTAACAACGTCCAGATCGTTTTGCTGCTCCAGCAGGGGCTCCAAATGCTGAAAACTCCGTGCGACAATCAAACCACGACTTTGTAAGGGAGACATCCCCATTTCCCATGCCCTCCTTGGCCCACATGTGCTCATCCTGTTGGCTTCGTGTCTTCTTTTCTTCATGTTAGAGCAGGGATTAATACATGGGAGTCACAGTTTTGTGTTCAGACACAGTGTTTATTAATTCCTATCTATATTACAGCCTCACGAGCCATGAGGTCTAACTAGCAAGTTAGAAAACAGAGGTAATGTATGCCTCTGACTCTTTCCAAGGTTATTTAAGCACTAATCACCCAATAACGAGATGACACCTACATTATTTATGTTTTTAACCCAATAATGACCACCCAAGGCCCGCAATGAGGACCTTTTTCACCCAATTAGATAAAAACCACCCAAAACCAAGAAGAAGAAGGTGAAGAAGAAGGATCCAGACAATGCCCAAAATCCTCCATCTTCTCCCACATATATTGCTATAGACTAACATCTTAAATCTAAGTTTCCAGAATTCCAACACATCCTTCTCTGTACTGCTCTGTCCTGCCCTGGTGATTTAGAGAGCAGAAAACAGGGAATGCCAAGCACTGGGAGAAGCTGCAGCTTCCCCTTTATGTCAAGATTGGGAAAAGCTGTAATAGGCAACGTCTCTGGCAAAATGCAAGTTTCTGCCATCTGAAAAACGAGCGGTTCACTGGAGGACAACAAACCTCCCAGTGAAGGGATGCTGTTCAGATGGAAAGTTCTGTGCTGAGATAAAAGGTGGAAACTCTCCATGTGTCTGTCCCGGCCTGCTGAACAATTCAGAAGGAATTCAGCTGGATACTGGATGTGCTGCTCAGGACCTCACACAGAGACACCAGGGGAGGAAACCCCCTTCTATTATACTTCTTCCAGCACCTTCAAAAATATTAAGCTATGTCTGAAAGAAGCTTCTGAAAGAAGCTTCTGAAAGAAGTCCCTTGCTGAGCTGAGGAGGGAAATTGGCCAGTATAGAAGATCCTCTTAATTAAGGGTACATACATCCAAATAAATTAAATTACCTGAGCTCTCTTGTGTTTTCTGCCACTCTGATGCTTGCAAACTCTGTCTGTCTGCCCAGGGGAAGGTGCAGATGTCAGCAGGAAGTTTGGGGAATTTTCTCACAGGACATCTTTGCTTTACAATGTCAGCTTGGCATCTCTTGATTTCTGATTTTGAAACGGGATCTCATTATATCTAACGCCCAAGCCAAGAGAGGATTCAAAACAATGCAAGGACGGAAGCCAGAGCCTGAGCTGTGTCTGGGCACCAGGAGCCAGTGGTGAATGAGATCCAGCCCACCCGGCAGAGGTTTGGGATAGGAGGGAGCCTGGATGTGCCCTTCAGGCCAGGTGGGTGATGGAGCCACGTGCACTGACTTCCAGTGAGGGACATGAAAAGGAACTCTCCCAGATAAAGCTCAGCCTGCCACAGCTCCAAACATTGCTGTCTATCTTCAGCCAGCTTTAGATAAGGCTTTTATCAAGAGGTCAAAGGCAAGAGGGATTTTCTATGCCTTGTTCAAGCCTGCACTTTGGAAAAGAAAAGACAAGAAAAGCTCTTTGCCTTCTCACAGCAAACTCCTTCAGAGCAAGGGCGTGATCCAGCAAATGCAATTTGGGCTCCAAAATCCTTGGAATCCTTTTAAGGAATTCTACAGCGACATTTCTGGCTGCAAGTCTTGCAATCCCTGAGGAGCTGCAGGGATGCTCCCTGCCTGGCCAGACGCCTGCTCCTGCAGAGAGCTGGGGCTGAGGTGGCAGCACAGCTCCAGGTGACACCAGCAGCTCTTCTGGAGAGCACTGACATCCCCGGGGCTGATGTGAACAGCTATTTCAGAGCTCTAAAGACATTTGTCTGGGCCTGAGATATCATTTAATGTCCTTGCCAAAGTGCTCCTGGCCTCAGAGGAGCTGCAGCAGGGAGAGGGAGTTCACTGGTAATAGGATGTGGGACGTGGAGGTTAAAGGTTCCATAAAGGAAATCCTACACAAGCACGATGCTGATACACATCTGGCCCTTCCTCTGCCTTGTGCAGGGTTGCAGGTGTCTCTGATGGGCCCTTGAGCTGTGAATTTGCTCTCTCTGGACGTAGGCAGGATATTTGTTATGGGAAACCCTCTGTCTCTGAGGCTACAGACAGGCAGAGCTTCGCCTGGGAGAGGGGCAGCCCCAAAATCAAAGTCTTTGTGGGTCAGAGCAGGGCATCAGCCAGGAGATAATTCCTGTTTCAGTGTGAAATCTGGGATCTGCAAGGGCACGTGCCTTTTGGTGGTTTTCCTGGTGTCCATGCTGATGTCTCTGTGTGGTCCCTGGCTCTGACTTTGCCGTGGTCCAAGCAAGACATCCCCACACTTTCTGGGAACCCCCAGAGCACAGCTCAGCTCTTTTAGGGCTGGGGGCCCTGAATGCAACTCTGTTACCCCAGGAATTCTGCCTGGCTGAATGCAAAGGCAAAGGCTGAGGATTGGCTGTGAAATCCACGTGAATCCACAGCCAAACTTTCCTTGTCTTTAATTTCAGGGTGAATCTGTCCACCGGGAAGATTTCTCTGAGGTTTCCAGTCCGTGACTCGTCCCCTCTCGACAGCCCCAGTGTGAGAGCTCCACTGCACATCCTCCCCTCCCAAAATGGGCAGCAATTCCCACTGGCCTGAGAGGGAAAGAACCCCTGTCCTGCGGGGACACCAGCAGCTCTTAGAAAGCCTCTTTTTTTTTGGAGACAAAAAGGCTCTTCGGGGACAGGCACGCCCCGGAGGGAGCTGGCAGCAGGGAGCAGCGGGCAGGAAGCGCAGCCGGGGCAGAGGAATTGTTCGGGATTCCCAGCGGTGCCCCCAGGGCACGGGGCAGCACGGCCGCACCCCGGAGAGGAGCCTCTCCCCCACACCGAGAGCCGTTCTGCCTCCTCATTAACAGCGCCGTGCCTTCGGAGGCTTCCCGGGAATTTCGTCCGCGGGATGCAGCGCTCAGGCGAGCGCTTCCCTAATAACACTCATCTGCTTCATTTATACCCCGTGTCCAACGGAGCTGCTTAAAAGTAGAGGCTTTATATTCTTCTTTACAGCCCTTCCCAAACGGTCAGGGGCCACTTAACGTTGACCTCTGCCAGGCTTTGCCAGGGCTCGGGGCCAGGCGCTTAAAGGGAATCACCTGTCTGTGTTTCGAATTGCTTTTGAACTTTTATTTCAACTCTATAAATTCCCAGAGGGGCTCGCTGGTGGCAAACATCTGGCACAGTTTGTTGTTTTTTTTTTTTTTTTTCCTGCTCAGGGAAGGAATGAATCCAACATTGGAACTCCAGATTTGGTGTTTTCCTGTAGAGCTGGCCATGAAATGAGCCTGTGGGTGAATCATCTGCATCCAGGGTCGTTCCTCCAGAGATGCTGAAGGTTCTTCTTGATTTTCATATTCACCCATCAGGATTGGCACACCTAAGGCACGCCTTTTCCTGCTAATCCACGCAAAGCAAGGGAAAAAAGTAACAATGATANTCAGGATTGGCACACCTAAGGCACACCTTTTCCTGCTAATCCACGCAGGGAGTGATCCCAACTGCTGGATAGGCAAGGAGAAAAAAGTAACAATGATCATATTGCTGCTTTAGGATACCTTACACAAAGCAGAGGCTGGAGGGGTGACCCCACAGGGACAAGGAATGCTTCCATCCCTGCTGGGGAGCCCAGCCCAGCCCTGGGGCTCTCCCTGCTTTTCATGGGGCAGGTTCAGCTGAGGGAAGCTCAACCAGGGCTGTGGCTTCTCCATGTTCATATCCACCAAAAAAACACTCTGGATTTAGTCGGTTTTTCCTGATTTCCTAACAGTGAGTGGAAGTGGGGCAGAGCCTCAGGGCTGAGCCTTGGTGAGGCAGCCAGAGCGGCAAGGGACGAGCATTAGATTATTTTTTTAGGGGACATAAAGCAGCTGTAACCTGTAACCTTCCCACTGGATTAGGTAACATAAAAAAAGTCTCTAATAACCCCCAGAAAATCACTGCCCTTTGCTGCTGGCAGCAGAACCCGTGCAGAGCTGGCAAGGAAACAGCCCCTGGAAAAGGAATTGCAGCAACCCCTGGCATGAAGGTGCAGGGATTATATCCAGCCAAAATGAGTCACCTCGTGCTGCTGCAGTGCTCGAAGGAAACTCTCTCTTTGATAGAATCTCTCTTTAAAAGTCAGCTCTTTCCTCTGGGAAAAGGCAAGTCTTGACTTAGGCTGACCTACCTTGTTTTTGGCTAGAAAAAGACATTTTTCCTTGGCTGTCCCACGACTTTCACTCACAACCTCCCTGAGAACATATTTAAAACCCATTATTTAAATCACCCCAATCAGGCAACACAAACCTGCCTTCCAAAAGTCGTTTTATTGCCCTGGGCTGATAAAATGCCCATCCTTTAATCCAGATCCATCTTCCTGGCTGTAACAAAGGCCGCTGAGGGTTCCACAGGCCCCGGGGAGGTGCTTGAGTCTCTCCCACGTCCTTTCACTTTCATCTGACAGCAGTTTATGGTCCTGCAGAATTTGCCTCATTGCCACCATCCTGTGGGATGGAAGTTTGCAGAGATTCATGCACGGAGGGTGACTCTTTGCTCGGTGGTGATGGATGGAGCAATCTCACCCGGAATCCTCGGAGCCAGCGGGAATTTTGGTGGGAGGAACCGCACCACAAATCTCGAAGCAGAGAAATCTTGACTCAGTGGATGTTCCGCTGATTCCCTGGACGAGTTTGTTGTTTTGAATTATTTCAGTTAAAGAATATATTCAGCTGGCCTGCTGAATGCCCAAGATTTCACATAAACTGGAGCCAGATCCAGGCAAGATATTGCAATAATTCAATTTTGTCTCATACCAGCATCACTTTTTGATTGCCCTGTGCATAGGACAGCCCTGCACCCACTCCCTGTGGATGTAATCATCACCAGAGGGAATTGCTCCACTTGGAGTAAATTACTTTAACCCTGCTGTTGTGTGTGGATAAGATGTAGTTTAAGAGAAAATGGCAGTAGGTTTGTTTTTGGTTTTTTTTCTTTCTTGTGATAATTGCTTTTAAATCACCACACATCATCAAATACCTGGCGTTTGAGTTACACAACTCAGAAACCTGCTTACCTGTAAATCTTAAATTTCTAATCATTGCCAGTGGTTGTGTTTGTAAGGATTTGTGCCTGATGTCTAAAATGTCTCCACAAGCTGCTCAGAATGCTTTACACCAATAGCTGAAGCCATAAACCTGCCAATGTGAAACAAGAAATTCTTCAGAAAGTCAAGGCTGCTCCTCTTCCTTTTTGAATGGGCCATTTAAAAGTGAGGTTGGTAAGACAGGAACTGCTCTGTAGAGGGAGAAAAATGCCTCCATAAGGGAGTGGACTGAGGTCTCTCGTGTTTTAGGTTTCACTGACCTCCAAATGGGAGAATAATGTGGATATGAATGGCAAAAATGATGTCCTGGAGTTGTCCTGTGACAACACAGCCCAGCCAGGGACTGCCAAGAAGATGAATATCCAGAAAAGGGGACAAAAAGTTCCTCCCAGTATTTCCAGGGAAGTTTTTCTTAGCCTTGTAAAAAAAATACACCATCCCTTGCCTAGCTTCCAACAGAGACTGGAGGTAGAAGCGTGTGAGGAATGGAGATGGGGGGCAGGAAGAATTCATGAAAGAGTTCTGTGCAGGATGAGTTACAGTTCCATAAGTGTTATAAAATCATTTTGTTATTTCATTTTCTTTCTTTCATTTCGTTTTGATGTGCAGACCATGACCAGCTGTTGAATTCTGGCCCTGCAGAATTCTCACTTCTTCAGCGTACAACCCATGGACTGCAAGGCACAGACCCTGGTTTTTTCCCAGGAAAAATGTCAAAGCTGTGTATCTGCAAAAATAAAGGCCAGTAAATGGTGTCTGAAGTAGCCATTAATCTTTGGAATTAGTTGCTCCAAGTCCAGATTGCAAGTATATGAAACAACAAAAAAATGGAATTAAATTAGGGAGATTTATCGTGAGCGGTTGTCTCACGGTGGTTTGGGTTTCAGCAAGAGCCCAGACCAGTGAAATATCAGCACAAAGACATAAATTAAATAGGAAACCTCCCAGGAAAAATCTTGTTTATTCTGTGCAAGCAGCCATTTCATTTGTCACCTCGGAGCACAGGAGTCAGGGCAGGGGTGGGAGCTCTGGATGTGCCTGAGAGGTGCTGGATGGAGATGTAGGAATTAATATTGAAACAAACTGGGGAGTTGTGTTTGTGAAGGGAACTGGAGGATCCTGTGGCCTCAGACAAGGCCCTCTGAGTGGTAAAAAATCAAGTCAGAGGTGGAAGAGGTGGCAGTGTTATGGCAGGGATTCACTCCTCTCTGAATGGACTGAAGCTGCCTGAGTGTGCCTTTCAGTAATTGCAGCACAGCTGCCGGTTTCAGATGGTGCTTGGAGGAGATCTGGGTGGAGGTGACAGTGACCTGCAGGTGCTGAGCTCTGCCAGCATCCAAAGGTCACACTTCTGTCCCTAGGGAGTCACTTTTCCACGGGCTGACCTGTGAGCTGCTCAGTTTCCATTAAATGAAGAGAGAAGCCTGAGGAAAATGACCTGCTCGAGGGGAAACTGGGATAAATTCTGTTTTAAATGTGTGACTGCAGCTCTGGGGGAGAGGAGAGCTGGTGAGGTGGGGCACAGCAGGTGACAGGGACCTGGAGCTGTGCTCCCTGCAGGGACAGCCTTCTCAGCAGCCAGGTGCAGGGTGAGGCCTCTGGGGCACAAAATGCTCTCCAGCCCAAATGCTCACTCCCTGTCCCCTTCTGTGCCTGAAACAGCTGCACCATGGGGTCACCCCAAACCCTGTCAGCCCCCAAAAGCCACCCTGCACCTATGGGGATGACTGCATGGATCAAACAGGGATAGGTTTGCCAGAACACAGCAGTGCAGGGTCACTGGATCTTCACAGGGATCCCCTCTCAGCTCTTTGGGAATCCTCAGACCATGCAGAGACAAGGCACTCGTGCCATCCCACTGGGATCCCCCACCCTGCACTCTGCAGCTGGGAGGGAGCTGACCCATCTCCAGTTTAACTCTTCATTCCCTTTCCCCCCGTAAGAGTGATCCCTGGTTTTACTTCCCAGCAAAATCCCCTGCCATGGATTGAGCAGTTTTTGTTACTAAGAACATTTTTATAGCAGCGGAGATATAGAGAGAACTGCCCAAAGCACAGTTACTGCTAGAAAACCTTGAGGAACCTTAAGTCTAAATAAATCAAATATATTCCCTTAAACACTGAGCTTTTTCAGGCACACCTTGCTCTTTTTTCAGGTTCCCATCATCATATCCTGGCAAGCTGCAAGATGAAATCCTTTGGCTTCCACCTGCGTGCAGCTATTGACATCTGGGCATGGATCAAAGTGAATTTCCACAGCTTTCAGGTATAAGGAATAATTGGAAGAATTTTTTTGTGTGTGTGTATCCATAGGGTATAATACTCCTCTGCAGACCCATTTTAGAGTGGATATAAAATAAATCCAGTGCGTCCAGCAAGGCTCCTCTCTGCTCAGCAGGGCTGCAGATGGGGTAAAGTGAAGGCAGACAGGGCTTAGTGTCAGTACCTCGACAAGTTTTGTGGTTCTGCTTCTTCCTTCACTCAGGTGGAGGCTGGACGAGCTGCTGGAGGAGAAATTCAGGGGGAATTATAAAATAAACACCCCTCAGCGAGCCCTGAGCAGCCCTCCTGACGTCTATAAAGTTATAAACATTCAGATATACATATTTATACACATGAATGAAACAGCTGCCCCGTTCTTATCGTTCTCCTTCAGCACCTGCCTCTGTCTCCATCCCAGGCAGGATGCTGGGCTGCTTTCAGCCCGACTCCACGAGCCCATTCCCGTCCTCCAGGCTCTGCATGTCCATGGAGATGTCCCAAACCCCACGTCCACTCCTTCCGTCCCTCCCATTGTCAGGCACAGCCTGACTCATGTCCCCTTCCTTGCTTTCTCTGCGCTCATGTAATTTCCAAACCACCTTCCTTCCCTACTCCACACCCCGATTTATTTTTTTTTTTCCTAACGGTCACGTCTTTCCCTTCCTTCAAAATCAGAAAACCAACGTCACCTCGTTGGTTTTTCTAAAGAAAGCCGCTGGATGTTTATCGTTAAATCATTTCCTTCGAGCGGGCTGCAGATGAAGTTATCACTTTGTCAAAACGAGATGCAAACCCGCAGCAGGGAGCGCACAAAGGGAGAGAGCCCAGGCTCCTGGGAAGTTTGGGTGAAGTGTTTGCAAAACTCTGCCGAGCCCACCCCTCCGAGACCTTTATTTCCCCCCGCGGCAGCTGTCATCTGATCCCACGCTTTGGCTCTGAATGGGGCTCTCGGAGGATGCCAGATGTTGGGAACAAAGGTCTAAAAATAATCTTCCCGAGTAATCTTCCCGTCCATCACTCGGGGAGAGAGCGTGAGCTTTGTGTGAGCATGTGAGCCGAGAACCTGATCTAACTTCGAGAAGTTCAACAGCAGCTCCCGGCTTCNCCTCCCTTCCCCTTTTCCCTTCCCAGAAGCTGCGCAGGGAAAAGCGGCTCTGGGAGCGCTCAGCCCTCGCTCTCTCTCCCTCCCCTCTCTCCCTCCTTGCCAAGCCTCGGAACCACCCGGATCCCGAGAGCCGGGCTCCTTATTCC
>VXBN01016500.1:154384-263372 GCA_013397395.1 Sinosuthora webbiana | reverse complement strand
ATATATATAAAATAAAATGGGGTCCAGGCTGCTACCAGAGATGCTTTTCTGTAAAAAACTCTTCGCTGCAGCCCTGTGTGTCCTGGTTCTGCTGCCGGAGCCGGGCTGCGCCAGGACCCTCTGGAAACGCGCTCTGCTGAAAATGACGGAGAAATACGATGTGAGTAAGGCTGGGGCGGGGAGGAGATTTTTGGGGATGCTCGCCGCAAAATGGGGAGTTTTCCCTGCGCGTTTCGGGGATCAGGAGTGTTCGGCTCGGCGGGCTGGCTCTGTGTTACAGGGATTCATGAAGTTTTTTTTCCCAGGCTGCGCGGAACTTTTGCCACCTAGCTGCTGCCGGGGGAAGCTTGGGAAGCGCAGGGAGGGAGCTTTGGGATGGCACCGGCACCGCTTTCCCTGGAAAACTCCCCAGGGCAGCCAGGGAAAAGTGACCGGGGGGAAAGGGGAATGCAAACCCTGCGGCTCCAGGGATAGGTTTAGAGGGAGGAAGATAATGGGATTTATCGCTTGGAGCAGGGAGGGAGCCCTGCTCCTGTGCTGCTTTTTGGGGTAACTTTGGGGTAAATGCGTGCTGGAGGGAGAGCTGGTGGCATTGCCCACGGTTCTGAAAATCCCTGGAGCACGACAGCAGTGTGCCCATCACCCGAAAGGGTGGCGATCCCAAAAATCCATCCCCGCGGCTGTGCCGTGCCTGGCACATTCCTCGCGGGCAGAGCTGCTGCCCACGCCCTGGCACACACTCGGTGGCACCATCTGTGCCTGCCTGCTCTTGGCAGCCTTCGCAGGGCACCGAGCACAGCCACCAAATCGCTCCCAAATCCACCCGGAGAAGGAGTACTGGGACAGCAACAAGTTACTGGGTCCTGTCCTGGTGTGCCTGAGCCGTACAGCAGTTAGAGATGGCCACGGAGGAAATGGAAATCGAAAAAACAGGAAAATAATTGACAGCTTGAATTAGGATCTGCTGTTTAAAAAAGAAAAAATAAAAGTTAAAAATTCGAAATTTTTAGTTGATCCATTCAAGTTTCCTTAGAAACCAGCCCAGAGCCAAGGTTTCTGCCCCTTGAATTGCTTGGGTGCAAGCCCCAAACAGTTTATTTTCTTATGCTCAGGTCTGATTGCATCTTCCAACCTCTGCACGTGTACAAACAGCACCTTGGTGTCACAGGCAGATTCCTCCATCTGTTTTCTGCAGCTTTTCATTCAAAAAGAAAAGTGACCGGGGGGAGACTTTCAGAGTGATGTCTGTGCACGGCAACATTTGGTTTGTGCAGTTGCTGACTCAGAATTGTGACACACATCCGTTGCCCCCGACGAGAGAACTGAAATTCTGTCTTGTCTCCTTGGAATTTTTTCAGAAAACATTGTGCTGGTATTTGAAAAGCACCTCAGGATTTTGTAAGAAATCTCCTTCATCATACCCTCTCTTGGGATAGGGTATCCTCTGGTTTGCACTTTAATTGGAGAATGGTGATATAAAGAGCTGCATTTCCTGCAAAATCACTCACTGGGAAGTGCATTTATATGGATGCTCTTCTGCCATATTTCATTGGGAAGCTCAAATTTAATAGGAGCTGTGAGGTGAATGACCCGGAGAGATAGGACAGGAGCAGAACAGGAATTTACATGTTGATCTTCAGATAAGGAGCCCTGCCGAGGCAGAGCCGGCTCCCCTGAGGATATATCCTCTTCTTTCAACCTGCACTCCTTCAAAGGGCTGTTTTTCCTGGCAGCCCCGAATCCAGGTGCTACTGATCTGGCAAGCTCAGCTAGAATTGCTCGTATTGACAGCAACATTGATCCAGGGAAAACAGCAAATGCTTTTCTTCCTCCTCCTCAAAGCCTTGTCAGGGGGAAAGCGTCTGCTCTCCATCCTCTCCCGCACCAGGAGTGAGTCCTGGCAGCCCCTCTGTTTTCTCAGAGGGATGTTTTCTTTCCTACCAAATGCTGCGTGTTCCCTGCAGCGGGGAAATCGGAGTCTGGGGGCAGAGCAGCTGATTTGTGAGTCACTTGGCTAGAGGGATGGCAGATGGAGGTGCTCACGGCAACCTGCGGCCATATGGGAGGGACACGGGCCACAGACACCCCTGTGGGACCCCAAAGGACACGGGGGAGGGAGCTTCGTGTGGTCTGAGCCCAGAACATCTGAGGCTGCAGCAGGAGGAGTGCATCCAGAGAAAGGCTGGATGCAGAATGACAGGCAGGTGTGAGGATGAGGAGCTGGCCAGGGGGTTTTCATTCACCCTGAGGAAGAGTGTGGGTTGGCAAGGAGGGGTCAAGTGGGGATAGAGAAGAGGGATTGCAGTGAGGAGATAAACCTGGCAGTCACAGTGGGATGCAGGAGCTGAGCTTTAAAAAAAAAAAAATAAAAATCCACATATTTTACAGAGGGACACTTGTCAAATTTAGTGATTTGCAGCCGGTGTTCTGCAGCCCCCACGCCCCAGGGACTGTTCCCAAAGGGCAGAGGGAGGGAGGGAGCTACCTGGGAGTGGGCTTCAGTTCATTGCAAAACACCCATCACGTCTGTTGGGAAAAACTGGGCCAGTCTGGATTTCATTCCACTGTCAACTACAGCAAGTGTTTCAGAAAAATCCCAGCCTCCTTTTAAAGTTTTCCAGAAATGAAGAATTCCTCACAGCTGCTGTAATGCTCTTCCAACAACTTATTTACCCTCCAGCAGCCAGCTGTCATAAATCAGCCCTGGGGTACCTTCTTTGTGCCCCAGGAGATTTCTGGCCCCCACATCCTCAGAGTAACCTGTGAGCAGAGCAGCCTCAGCCTCCCCTTTGGAACCTGCACGCACACAAACCTTTTTTTTTTTTTTTTCTGTATTTCCTTCTTTCCAGCCTTTTAGTCATCATTGTGCATCTTCTTGGAGCCCACCCCAGTTCCTGCAGCATTCTTCCAACTGCGAACAGCAGAACCAAAATGAACAAACCCCAAGCCAACAACGGGAGAATATTATTCCCATTGCTTTGGTCTTGTCCTTCAGATTGTTTAAGCTGCCTTCGGCCTTTGATCATCACTGATGGGTGATTTTCCAGGTCTTTAATGGAAATGTTGGAGGATTCAAAATTCCCCCTGACTGTGTGGGTTTTTTTTTTTCAGAGGAAAGGTGTTTTATGGCCAGGGTTTGGGAATACCTGCCAGGGCCAGAGCTGGTGGTGGGAGGCTGAAATAAACCTCACGTGTCATCTCCAGGGGCTCCATGCAGAATATGAATTAGCAGAGAGCTCTGCTTTGACACAGGCTCGGGGACCAGTTCCAGACACAAATAACTGAACAGATCTGGGATTTTTGGGAGGCAGACTGCATCCCTCAGTTGCTGTTGAAATTATGGCTGAGACTGAGCGGTTCCATCCAGGTCTTTCCTCATCTTTGTTGACTTCCAGGGTTCCTCAGCTGAACTCCGAACTTTTCCCCTTACTTTGTTTCTGGCTATCTCTAAGGCAGATATTGTCATTAAATGATTCAATAAATGTCCCTGGGAAACAGAAATTTACCTCCTGCACTGAAAAATGTTTTTAAAGAAATTTTGACTGTTGTCACAATCTGCAAAAATAATAAATCACTGTGAATGCTGGGACAGCTTTTACAAAACCTTGTTACCCAAACCTGGAGACATCCTCGCCCAGGTTATTTTGGGGAATGAGGGAATCCTGTTTTATGCACACATAAACAAGGGGGTTTATTAAACCAAATAAGTAAAATATTCTTATTTTGAAAGAAATGAGTCATGAGCAGTAGGTGACCAGAGAAAATGGTCAGGGAGGTCATGAGGTACAAAGTTATTTGGCTACAACTTTTATATTGTTCCACAACGGAAATTTCATTCATGGAGCCAGCTGTTCAGTGCAATTTTGGCTTCTTGGTTTCTGAATCATCTGTGAAGTAACTGCACTAATTGTTCGGTGGTTTTTTTCATGTATCCACTATTTGCCAGCATTATTTTGGTCACATTTCCGTCTGCAGATGACCTTTCAAATAGAATAGTAAACTGTGACCTTCCAGGATGAGCACTCCCTCCAACAAGGAGACCTGTTCAGTGTTTGGAACTGCACAGATTTATTGTCCAGTGCTTCCTGATATCCCAAAATTATAACTGGTCTGAAAATTTTCTCTATTTTAAATATAGAAACACCCCCCACCAAAAAAAATGTGAATTTTCACTACCTTCAATTTTAAAACATGTTTCAAATGTGGAGTGTTTGCAGCTTTTGAGGAATGGACTAATATGAGAGCTTGCACCTTCAGCGTGGAAAACATCATGAAAATTGGGGTTTTCCAAACCTTTTTAGTGGTTTAAACAGCCTAGCAGTTCATGGGAAAACAATGTCATGGAAGGGTTTTAAAGGAAAAAGGAGGAATTGTTTCTTGATATTGGGAACAGGGCAGGAGACCGTCATTAGTGAAAATATCAGGAATTCTCTGTCTCTCTAACACTCCATGTCCGTGCAATGGCCTCTCCTTGGCCAGTTTTTGGGAGAATCCATGTGGGAACAGGCTGTTGTCGAAGGCACAGATGCTCCAAAGGAGCCATTCAGGGTTACAGCAATGAGGATAGAGCAGGATGTAGAGAGGGATTGTTAATCTCACCTCAAATTTCTCCATAGTCTGGTGGTGAAATGTCCTAGAAACCCCTGGGGGACTGTTGCACCATGTTTATTCTTGGAATAAGAGCCCCAGTTTCCCATCACTGATTTTGTAACTCACCAGTGATTGGGCCAAATGTATATTTATACACATTTTTTATGTATTTATGACTCTTTACCAGCCCGCTCGTGAGGCCATGGCAGCTCTCACTTCACGCCCCTGGCTCAAGGCTCCGTTGGAGCAGAGATGATCCTGTAGAAGGGTCCAGTGGTGGTGAGATGGGTCTGGTCTTCCTCTGGGAATCCAGTGCAGACAGGCTGTGCTGGGGCTCTGAATCTCAGGTTTGACCCAGGTAGGAATTCTTGTCTCCTCCCCCTGGGTGGAGCATCTCCCCATGGGATGATGTAATTGTATCAGCCCTGCAGTGAGCCTGGATGGCCCATGAACAGCAGATATCCCCTGGAGGGAGGATGGGTCCTGGAAGAGATTAAAAAACACTGTCCCAGCTGGTTTTAACAGAAAGACACCCACCTGCGGACTCGATATTGAGCTCTTCTCAAGGTCAGAAAATATCGAGTCCACATCCTCCCCCTCCTCCCCAGAGTTATGAGATAAGCACCTCTTCCACTGTTTTCAACAGACTGGGAACGGGATACCTCTTGCGTTGCAACCCAAGACAACCTGATTTCCTTTTCTTCTCTTTGCAAAGGATTATGAGTACCCTCTTCATTCTCACAGCTCCCACCAGCAGAGGAACGACCGGTGCCCGCCGCCGCCGCAGAGCCTGCCGGAGCGCGCCTGCGAGGTGCCCAGCTGCCGCTCCGACTCCGAGTGCCAGCGCCACAAGCGCTGCTGCTACAACGGCTGCATCTACGCCTGCCTCGAGTCCGTGCAGCCCCCGCCAGGTACAGCCGCCCCTGCGCAGGGGGAAAACGGGCTGCCGAAGTAAAGGAATCAATATGATTCCAGCAGAAGCCGTTTATTGTCGCCAGACGGACGTGAAATGGAGGATACGTACGCAGTGGGTTGTCAGGGCAAAAAGAGGGAAGTTTATTTCTGGACCTCGATTTATACAGATTCTGGACAATGACCAGGGATTGGAGGATGAGGTTGCCACCTCTCGGACCCCACCTGGTCAACCTAGAAGTCCGTTAATTGCCTCTCCTCCATAGAGGAATGTAAATATCGCTTTGTTTACATAACAACTCACAAAAATAACTCCACTACAAAAATGCAAACGTCAGAAGGCTGAAAAAAAATCAAAGCAACAGTTTATTGTTTACATAAAGCTACATTTATAGTTTCTAGCGCTGCTGTTCACGCATGTAGGAGTCGTTTGATTGATGAGTGGCAAAGGTGTCCAAGGCAAACTGGTGCTGCAAAATTTCCACTGGGTTGAATTGTAGAAGCCACTCAAGGCCAGTTCATTTCCTGGGATGGCATTTTCCATGCCCCATTCCTGGAAGTGTCCAAGGACGAGTCTTGGAGCAACTTGGGATAGTGGAAGGTGTCCTTGCCCATGGCCTTTAAGGTCCTTTCCAACCCAAACCATTCTGTGTTTCTGTATTCAGGAAAAGAGGCAATCCCAGCCTGAATTAGTGCTGACAGAAGTGAGGCAGCCACCTCATCCTTCCCTGCCATGGGAACGAGGATGGGAAGCAGCAGCTGCTTGAGCCTCTAGGACAGCAGGTTCTTGTGGCCCTGGATAACATCCATGGCTCCCTTTCCACTGGGACAACAAGAGCACCAATATAAGCCAAAATCAGATCAATCCATCAGGCAGCCTCCCCACAGGCCCTTAGAGGAAATCCGTGACTTTTCCATAACTCTGTGGCTGCTGCATCCTGACACTGTGGTCTCTTGTTTCTGTCTTCTGCAGTCTTGGACTGGCTGGTTCAGCCCAAACCCCGCTGGCTGGGAGGCAATGGGTGGCTTTTGGATGGCCCAGAGGAAGTCTTACAAGGTACAGGACATTTCTCTGTCTTCTCTGCAATATCCATAATCACACAAAGGCCCCTGGAGAATAAATCCCTCATGCACAGAGCTTGCCTGGGATGTTGGGCTGTTGGTATTTGTCTGGAGTTTCCACAGGAATAACTCTGTGTGGTGCTGGGGGTTGCTATCTGGTGCAGTAAATAAATTACTTTTTATGGATATGGATTATCCAGCAGAGCACTAGGAATGCTGCAGGGGACTGGGCTCGTACCCATTCTTCAAATAATTAGAGGTATGTCTTCCTTTTAGAAAAAGGCTTTGTCATCACACATGTATTTCTCTGCCAGCTTCCTGATAGAACGTGGGTGGACTTGGAATGGGAGATCCTTTAATCCAGAGTGGCCTCATCACCCAGATGCCTTGGGCTGGGGCTGGGGCTCTTGGATCTGAAGGAGCTTTGGACAGGAGCCCTGGCAAACTGCTGCAGAGCTGTGTCAAGCTGACGTGAACCTGGGGCACCAATCTAAGTTTGGAGGCTGATAATGAGCTTGAGCTTCTCAGGTTCATTCCACAGGGAAAGGGGTTTTAATTAATTTTTTTCCAATACCTGAAATTGAAATAAGGAGGGAGTGGGGAGGTGGGAAGGGAAGTTTTCTCCTATGAGGCGCTCCCAGACATATGGACACCTGAAGTTTTTGGGTTTTTCATGGCAATGTTAACCCAGCTTTTGATCAGCTTTAGCCAGATCCAGGTAGTGCCAATAGATTCCCCTCTTTGGTCTTACACAGATGGTTTTAGACTCACTGAGTCTCAACACTCATCTATTATGGAAACTCCAAGTTCTTGAAGAGAAAATTCTGCCTCCAGCTCATTGAAGCTGCACAGCGAGAAATAAGATAAAATAGGTTCCTCCTCATCCATCCTTGTCATGCTTATATTATTTGTTCTTATCTGAACACCTTCATCTCAGCTTGAGGGAGTAATTAGGGAAGTAAGAACCATCAGTCATGGCATGAGAATTACAGCAGAGACCCTTGAAATTAAAAATGAGAGGGTGGAGTGGCCCTGCAGAGTCTGTTCATGTAATGGTCACAAACACTGCCCCAGTCCTGCTTCACCTCCCTGTTCTGAGCTGCACTTGCTGCCTGTCCCGGGTCAAAGTGATGAAACCTCTGTCTGGGACAGGGGTGGCACTGCCTGACCCCGCAGTGAGTCACCCCTGAGGTTTGGATTCTGCAGCAGGTCCGTGGGTGTGGAGCAGAGAACAGCACACTGCCAGATTCCTGCTCACCTTCCCCGACTTTGAGCCTGCTGTGCTTTTCTCCTAATCCTATCTCGCAGCAGAAAAAGAGTCAGTAATTCTAGTAGGCACTGAAACCACTACAGAAAGGGTGCATTGGCCAGGAAACAGAAATTGGCGAACCTGAAACTACTACACTCAGCCAGCCCAGAGCCTGGCTGGGACACACCCATCCCTGCTCGGAGGGCACAGCCCCATGGAGGGATCATCCTGCATGGTGGGCAGTGGTGGTGCCCTTTTGGGCTGCCTAAAAACAGAGGCCAGACAGAGTTAAGGGAATAAAAAGCTGTTATATTTATTGAAGGGCCCTCAGGTACATTTAGGGCAGATGAAGCCCTTCCCCCCCGCCACTCAGGGGCTACACCTAAAAATGGACAATGGTCACAGGTTTTCACATTTTGATATGTTTGGTTCATTTGCATATTGGGGGTTAATCTTCCAATTACAGCTTCAGATCATGAAGTCATTCACCCCAAGTTTGCTCCCCCCAAACTCACTTTTGTTTCCATCTCTCAGGTCTGAGGCAGTGAGGTGTCCTTGATTCCCAGGCCTGGAGAGGAATTGCTGTGTCTGACCAAAATGGGGAAGCAGCAGCTCACACTGTGTGTGGAGTTTAGAGTTACACACTAAAGAACTGCAGAATTAGAAATATATGAAAAACACAACAGCTGAAATCCTAAGGCATCAGTGGTGGGTGGAATCCACCCCTCAGCTGGCACAGACCCTGCACACCGGGCTGTGGGGAGCAAAGGGACATTTATCTGGCCAGAGCCAAGCCAACAGCAAAAGCTCCATCATTTTATCAGCCTTGGCAAGAATGAAAATATTTATTACACCAAAAGTTCTGTCCCAAGGGAAAGGGGCTGAGCTGTGTCAGGAGGGGCCCCCACGCCCAGGAGCCTGAGGTGGGGCTGTGTGGCCGTGTCTGGGTTCCCGTGGGTGTCACAGCCGTGGTGGGTGGGTGACCTGCAGGTTTCTCTTGCAGCTGAGGCCTGCAGCACCACGGAGGACGGGGACGAGCCCCTGCACTGCCCCACGGGCTACGAGTGCCACATCATCAACCCGGGCAACACGGCCGAGGGCATCCCCAACAGGGGCCAGTGCATCAAGCTCCGGGGAAACCCAGGTCAGTGCTGCACCCTCCCTGCCTCTTCTCTTTCAAATCGGTAAACTTGCAGGTGACACTGAGCTGGGAGCGTGTGTGGGAGGGGAGGAGGGCTCTGCAGAGAGACATGGAGTGGTTGGATGGATGGGCAGAGTCCAACAGGGTGAAGTTTAACAAGTCCAAGTGCCAAGTCCTGCATTTTGGCCACAAGAACCCCCTGCAACGTTACAGGCTGGGGATGGTGGGGCTGGACAGTGCCCAGGCACAAAGGGACCTGGGGGTGCTGGCAGGAGCTGGACACGAGCCAGCAGTGTGCCCAGGTGGCCAAGAAGGCCAATGGCACCTGGCCTGGATCAGGAATGGTGTGGCCAGCAGGAGCAGGGAGGTCATTCTGCCCCTGTACTGGGCACTGGTGAGGCCACATCTCGAGTGCTCTGTCCAGTTCTGGCCCCTCAGTTTAGGAAGGACACTGAGTGCTATGTCCAGTTCTGGGTGTCCAGTTTAGGAAGGACACTGAGTGCTGTGTCCAGTTCTGGCCCCTCACTTTGGGAAGGACATTGAGACTCCTGAACGAGTCCAGAGGCGGCCACGAGGCTGGTGAGGGGCTTGGGACACAAATCCTGTGAGGAACGGCTGAGGGAGCTGGGGTTGTTTAGCCTGGAGAAAAGGAGACTTAGAGGTGACCTTATCATTCTCCACAACTCCCTCAAAGGTGGTCTGAAACGTTACCCAAATTTTATTTCATTTGGGAAGGCCTCTGATTCCTTGACCTGTAGCTTCTGAAAAGGTTATAAAATGCTAGTGGCAATTCCCACTCTTCTGGCAAGTGAGTTGTGTCCACAGAGCTCAGTAATCTCAGCAATTTATAAAACATTTATAGCAATCCAAATTACTTCAGCTACAGAGGAACTTTCATTTTCCTCATTGTGAGGTTATTATTTCCATATCTCTAATTTCTCTGCGCTGTACACAGCAGGCCAGAGTTTAACACAAAAAAATGAAGGCTGGCTGGGTGTGCTCTCACCACATACCTTCTTTTCCAGATGGACACAGCCTGAGGCACAAGTACTACAAGGAATATTTTGGTAAGCTGCTGGCATGAAGTGTTTGTTGTTGTTATTAAGCTTTATCATTCTTGCAACGCTTACAAGGAATTTGCTCCGTATGAAATGAAGGTTTGTACATAGGAAAAAGAGACTCTTTATCCTCAGCTCTTTATGCCATGGACAGAAGATCTTACTTTGAGATCTACAATGTCCTGACTGTGGACTCTTGAGAGCCAGATATTTCAGCTGTGGCAGAATGAGTTAAATGGTGCAGTCTTCTGCCAAGGGAACCACCCAGCCCAATAATCTTATTGTTATTTTTAAGCATATTTTTGGAGCTTTGCTCTTGGCCCACGACTCATTGCAGCTGAACACAGAACTCTGTCAAAAGCAGGGCCTTGGACTGTGGTAAGAGATAAGGGATGGCTGGAGCCCAGTGAACCAGTCCCTCAGTGTCCCCTGAGAGGTGACAGGTCCCTCTCACAAATGTGGGGCTCAAAGAAAGCAGGAGCATCTCCCAAAAGCTTTGAAAGCTTTTCAAAAGCTTTGAAACAAGAAACTTCGAAAAGTTTCAAAGCTCCTGGTTTCTCCCTCTTNCAAAGAAAGCAGGAGCATCTCCCACATCTTTCCTCACAGTTTCAAAGCTCCTGGTTTTCCTTCTCGGATGTGGATCAGACTGGAAGTGACATTCAGGTATAACCAGACAGCATCTTTGACACAAGACTTACAAACAGCCAAATTTGGCCACTTTGGCTGGTAAAACCATGAAAGGATTTCCTTTCCTCTCTTCCAGTGTGGGCTATCCCAGCTCTCCAAGAGAACTGCTAAATAACGAGACCAACAAAGCTGCCCTGCTGAGAGAACCTCGAGAAATCATCTGCCACGGCCTAACCCCAAACCTGACTTGGCTGATGTTTGTTTTTGCAGGCAGCAATTCCAACAATTTGGTCGGCTACGTGAAAAACCAGCAGAAGCATTTGGGCTAATTGAAGGCGTGCCCTGGGTAAGTGCCCTGTGAATAAAGGGAAAGCGGGGTGGAAATAGCTGCTGCTTAGAATGCAATTATTCAGAGAAACGATTGTCTGAGGGTGATTATTTCCTCCAAGCAAAATGCTGGAGTAAGGACAGCACCTTAAAACCCCGTACAGGTGCATGAAACACTCTCATTATTCCACCACACCCCTGATTTCTTTGCAGAACCTTTGCCTTGTGGGTTTTTTAGAAGATGAAGTGATTTTTAGGATGAAGGATAATTGGTGTTCCTTAAGATTTCAAATTTTGTGTTTAGGGGCTTCTTCTAACGCAGGTGTAACTGGTCCTGCTGAACTAAAAAGCTGTTTATGCTGGACTGACTGCAAAAAGGGTCAGTCTTGCAAATACTTCAGCACGTGGGGGGGTTTTGTGGGATAATTTTTTGTGTGTGAACACTTGTGCTGAGCAGTGAGACCCGCTCATGTGAGCAAAGGCAAATTTATCTGACCAGAGCCAAGCCAACAGCAAAAGCCCTGTCTGGTTTGGGGTTTTTTTTTTTCATTTTTGCATTAGGCAAAAATGAAAATATATTTATTACACCAAAAGCTCTGTCCCAAGATGGTTTCCTCAACACTTTCAGCTCCACTTTAAAATTAACTTGGGCTTAGCTGGGAGTTATGGAAACAAAGCAGTTCAGTGTCTTCCTGTACCTACGTCAGGCTGGCTGTTAAGATTACTCAGCTACTTAAGGACAAGTCCTGTGCAAACATCCCAGGAAGGATAAATATTTTAATTCCTCTTACTGTTTTTTTTTTTTTCCTTTCATTGTTTGGTTTTCACCCAGCTGGACCACTCTGCCAAGGAATGCTTTGCCCAGCAGCTTTCTGGCCCCAGATCTCCACCAGCACATCTCCAGCGTCCCCCTGATCCCTGCCCATCACTGACAAAAAAAAATTCCATTATCCAAGGAACAGGACGAGTCCAGATTTCAACCCCGCCAGGAAGGGGAGAAAATGTGATGCCCTGAAGGAAACCACACTGCTTGTCAGCTGCCCTTCTGCAAATGAAATGCCAACACCTCCAAGGGATCCCTGCAAGCCACAGTGCCATGATCAGGCTGCTGACACAGAGCCTGTCCTTTATGAGCTTGCTCTGTGTCCAGTTCAGATTTCAGGCCTGTGAACAAAACCCAGTGACGTCAGAATCCTACCCAAATATCGTATTTACATTGCTTTAAAATAGGTGAGACTAAAGAGGCTCCCTGGATCAAATCCAGTGCCTGCCTGTCTTGAACAACTCCTTTAAAGAAGCCTTTTCATCAGCTTAAAGCTCAAAGAAACCTGCAAGTTTCTTCTTTTCCTATTTATACCCAGATAAAAAAACAGGCTTGACACCCACTCTAAATGGCTAAACCTGAAGTCTTAAGAATTTGAGGAAGTTTAAGCTAGGAGAAAAAACCAGCTTTATAAATGTTTTTGGGTCACTTTCCTCCTCTCAGTCTGGTGAGCTGCAGGTTGAGAGTTAATAATGGAACAGATTCCTTCCTACAATATCCAGGCTGGCACACAAATGCATGCCAAGCTCTGTAATGTGCTGGTTTTAGCCAGCACTGTTAATACAAAATCTGTGGGTTTGTACCTGCAAAACCTCAGCCAGAGGCCTGAAGGCTGGATAATTTGTTAAATGTGTTGGGAAAGCAAACCCAGGATAAATTTGTGTGATGAAAAGGATCGTCTGGCAGATGGGCCACTGCTCCTCAGGAGTCCTGTAGCTTTGTGTTGACTTCCATAAATCCTTAAGGTCTGGATATTTGTATTTGGGCCTCCCAGCTTCTTTTATCTGTTTAGCATTACACAATGGAAAACACATTTTCTATTAATGTTTTCCTTTCCTGTGGCAGTCCTGAAGGGACAGTTGCATTTATTGTGGCAAACCAGCCAGAATTGTTTGGCAGAGAAGCCACGTTTGCCCCATGGTTTAGTCCACATCCCCAACTGCATCCATGAAATTAGCATTTTCATTTGCACAGTAGTAACACTGCATATAAATACCCAAATCACAAATGCAAGTGCCTGCTTCCACTCACAAAATACAGGATTTTTTTTCCCACTCACTCAACGGTTTAAGCCCAGTCCAGGACACCCATAAAATTCCTGATGCTTTGCACATGACATTTGCAGCTGGAGAGATGGAAGGTGCCAAACTGCTCTTCTGTTTCCCATTCTAAGCACAGTCCTGGGCCCTTCACAAAGGAACAGCTGAAGGGCTCCACATTTTCCTAAATATCTTCATTTGCTGAACTCACTTTTTTTTTCAGAGTGCAAGATATTAAATGCAGCACCATGTTTGGGCAGAGCCATTTCTAGAATTTTATCTTTTACAGCTTCCTGCAATGAGATCTTAATTCCTGCTTGGACACAGGAGCCACAGAACCAGGGAATTGTGGAGTGGTTTGGGTTGGAAGGGAGCTTAAAGCTCTTCACCTTCCACTAGACCAGGTCGTCCAGGCTCCAATCCATATTTTATAGTTCCAATTTGTGTTTAGACCAGAAACTCCCCACTTATCCTGCTGCAGCCTCCCTGCTCAGTGAAATGGATTGATTTTGTTCAGCGTTACTTTCTGCAGAAAAAAAAAATCAAATTCTGATTAAATGAGCAAAGCCCTCCAGTGATCACTGCTAAGCCCCAAAGAGCAAAGGCCAAAATGTTCTATTTTAAACTAAAAAAAAAATTCCTAAAACCTTGTGAGGAGCTAGATGAAAAACTAGGTGTTGGGCATTCACAAATTTGAAAGATTAAAACTTCAAATGTCAACCTGATCTCTCAAAGCAGCCCAAAATATGCTTCATTTGAGTGGGCACATTCACTTCAGTGTCTGTTTTCTTTGTAGCTGCAGGAGCACATGCCTGACCCACCTGGGTGGGACAGTGCAGGTATTTTCTGCTTGCAAAAGTAATTTTTTTAAAAAAAGAAAATTGACAAATTGATAATTCGATGGTGAATTTCTGTTTACTGGGTGTTATCAAAGCCATCCCCCCTTCTTCGTGGTGCTATAATGCTCAGGGTTTTGGTGTTTTTTCCCAAGTTAATTCAAGTTATTAATTGTCAAACTCAGAAACAAAAGCCACAGAAGGGATTTGTCCAAGTGCTGCGTTTCCAACAGTGAAATGTCAAACTCAGACACTGAGGTGAAAACACAGAGCAGGTGAGTTGTCCTCAGCTGCTCTTCTCTCCAAAGGCAGATGCTTCATCAGCAGCCTGGTGCAGCACAGCTGGAAATACCTGCTGTGGGTTATTTTTTTTTACATTTCCATGAACACTTTGCAGCGTGTTTGGTGCTATGATAAACCTCCCTGTGTGTCACTGAGTGCTGCCAACGCTCCCACAGCCCCCAGGATCTGTGCAGCCCCTCCCTGGTTTGTGCCCCCCGGTGCTCACACGTGTTCAGGTTCTGCTTTGGTGCTCAATAAAAAGCGACCGGTCTGTTTTTCAACCCTGCCGAGTTTCTGTTGTGTCTTCTTGGTGTACTTGCAGCTTAGGGTTATGGAAAAACAAAAGGACAAATCTTCTAAATTTTACTTGTTGGGAGAACATGATGATGCCTTGGGAAGGCTGAGCTGGAGCAGAGACTGGACAGAGCCAGAGAATAAAGTAGAGATTTATTGAAAGGATAATCCTTGGGCAGGACAAGAGCCTGGCCAGGGCTACACACAAGGTGGACCCAAAATGGTCACAAAATGGACAAATGGTCACCAGGTCTCACACTTTTATCAGGTTTGGGACATTTGCACATTGGGGTTTAATTGTCCAGTTACAGCTGCAGGTTGTGAGGTCCCATCCTTCTTGTTCCTCCCTTCAGCCACCCTTGTTTGTGCTTTTAGGCCTGAAAGTTGTCCTTGGTGTGCAGCAGGAAAAGGATTTGTTTTGTGTCCCTGCTCTGTGCAGAGCTGAGTGACACTGACTGTGAGCTCAGAACTGCACCCCTGGGCAGCACAGAACCTGAAAAACACGAAAGTTAAAGCTTAAGGCATCAATAACACAAGCATAGGGAGGAAAAAGTCATTTTATCCACTGGAAGGGAGGTGACAGACCCCAAAACACATCCACCACCCCTGTCCCCTTTCAGAGGAGCCACTGCTGTCTCATTCCACCCAACCTGAGCCCCCCACCAGGTGAGTCTCCCACTTTAAGCAATGGAAACTGTGCAAAAATAAACCAAAAGCTTTCATTAAATTCCCTTTTCCTTCCCCATTACACCCCTGGGGACAGACCTAAGGATTTTACTCAACCTTTATGAGACAAGATGGAAAAGGACCGTGACTCTAAACTCTGTTCTCTGCTTGTACAACCAGGAGCAGCAGAAGCTCTGCCCAGGAAAATCCCAACCCAAAAGTGAAGTGTTTGGAGTTTGGGGTAGCAGCAAACTCCGTTCTACTCATGCAGAAGAGGTTTTATCCCTCAAGGTGGCACAAGAGGAACAAAAGTGCAACAAGCCCCACATGCATCATGTTGAACTCACAGCGTCGTATTTTTGAGCTCAGGGGGTCTCAGAGAATGGCTCCTTTGCTGTGTGTGTCTTTATAATGGCTATTTTCTACTTTTAAAAAAAAAATAAATAAATAAATAAAACAAACAAAAAAAAACCCCAAAAATAAAATAAAAAAAGCCCACAAATAACAACCAAAATCACAAAAAAAACCAAAAAAAACCCCAACAAATGAAAAAAATGGTTTCCCAAATAATCTCCTTAGAACTGGAGCTTTATTAGCCAATTAAATAGGAAATACTGCAAGGGCACTGTAATACCAAAAAAAACTATGTTTTTAGAGTGTGAAAACGATAGTGTGAAGAAATACAACTTGTAATAGTGTTGTTTTCTTAACGTTATAGTCCTGATTCAGTCTATTCCCAGCGTTTTCTGAGCCATGGTATAGCAAAATACATTAATTTTTCATTAGATTTCCTAACATGCAGAAAATCAACAGCAGCAAGAAAATGAGACTTGAGTCCGTTCAGCAATTTCTCAGAGTGAGTGGCAAACAGCAACATTTTTTTTTTTTTCCCTGCATTTATTCCATCTCATCAAATGTAATTTCCCATAACAGAACTGAGGGAACATAAAGATGAGAGAGAGAGGGACGTGGTCCTGAGCCCAAACCAGGCTGCTCCTCCCCAGCTGCTGGTTTTGCTGGATAAGAAACCACCCTGCACTGATGGTTACACTGCATTATTATACTCATCAAAGCGTTTTTCTCCTTTTCTCCTGTTTGTCTTGGGATTTCTGTCAGTCCCACTCAGGGCATTGTTCCCCCTCCCTAACCCAGGGTGTGGCCTCTGGGCTGTGGTGTGGATTCCGGGTTTTGCTCTTGGAGCTCCATGTGTCTCTGCCAGCAGCAGGTTTGTGCCGAGGGGGTGATGCTAAATAAGGCAAGGATCAGCCTGTTGCTTAATTAGCCACAGTGGCTAATGAGGGCCACGCTGGGGCTGCCCACACCGTGCACAGCACAGCCCCAGGATGCTCCTCGTGGGCAGCACCTTCATGGATGACGGGCGAGGATTTGGGGTGAGAAAAGCAAAAGCAAAACCAAAGGGAAATTCTCTTCCCACTTGCCTAGAGAGGGGGAAGATATTTTCCACCACTTTTCTGGCAGAAATGCAATGATTTGGAGTGATCTTAGGATTGTGGGGACTCCAGACAGGCTCAGGTGGGCAGGGGAGGGGATTCCCTGCCAGGCTGGGCTGCTGTGCCTGGTCAGGAGCTGGCAGAACTGGATGAGCTCCAGCTCCTTGGAAGAGCAGCACAAGGTGGGGGACCAGTTCCAGAGCACAAATGAGCTCAGAGAGGTTTCACCCCCTGATTCCCACATGAAAACATCCAAACCCATCTATGTCTGCCCCAAGCCCTGTCTAAACACCTTGCCTAAACCCTGGGCAGGGCCTGGATGTGAGATTCCCGAAAACCAGAGCGCAGCATTCCCCCTGGCTCCTTTCCCGTGGGAAGGAGCGATGTTTCGGTGATGCAGGAACTTCCTCCCGTCTGCCTGACGCATCCAGCTCGGGTCCTTGCGAAAGCATTGCTCAACAGAGGGAGCCGGGAAGGCCCAGCTGTGTTTTCCGAGGTCCCGGCTCCTCGCTGGGTGTTTCCCAATCGCTGTTTTCCCCCGAGGTCCGGGAAGAAACCCCTCCCTCCACAGCATCTCGGTGGGTGCTCTCTGTAGCTGCCTGGGGTGTCCCAGCGGCTTTTCCCTGGAGCTGCTGGGATGCAAACAGGATACACCGAGATGCTCCATGGAAAAGCAGCGTTTTGGTGAGGGCTGGCCAGGTTTTGGGTGCCACAGAGGTCGCGGGGCTTGGCCTCATCGTGGTCCAGACCAAAATAAACGTGCAGTTTTTTCTGGGCATCGTCCTTGGAGGAAACTCTTCTCCTGCAGAAAACGGCACATCTATTTTTTTTTTTTTTTGTCTGGCTGGAAATGACTTTTGTTCCCTCGGTGCAGTTTTGACTGTCAGAGGAGGATCTTGATCTCACCTCAGGGACAGTTTAAGGGTAAGCGGATCCCGCAGTGACGGTGCCTGGGGGAGGATGTCGGTCTCCTGGGGCAAAGCAGAGCGTGATGCTCCCTGACAGGCAGCCATAAATCTTTGGGAATGATGCAACCAATGAACTTTATCAATCCCAGAATCACAGAACCAGAGAATATCCCGAGCTGGAAGGGACCCACAGAGGGATTATTGAAGTCCAGCTCTGCACACCCAAGTCCAACCTTAGCTGCGCGTTGGGCTCCACCACTAAAGCACAAAGGAAACACCGTGGGGTTTATAAACCATCATTACAAACCCCCACATCACAAATCCCTCATGTAAACACCTATAAACCGCGGCGTTGTGCTGACTGGAGCGTTTCCTAAGGAGGACTGGAAGTTTACAAACAGGCTCGGCCGTGCCTGTAACCTGTCCTGCCCCTGCTGCATTCACACCCCTGCCGAAACACCTTCCCTATCTGCCCGCCCGGCTCTCCTCCCGCAGCAATCCTCGGGAGGGCGGAGGGAAGGAAAAAAAAAAAAAAAACCCCAACCTGCTCTTCAGGTGCGGGTCACGCTCGGGGAGGCGTGCCTGGTGTCCCGGCACGGTGGCACACGCACAGCCAGCCTTCCCGGCCCGGTTTATGGGAACAGCTCGGAGCAGCGCTCCTCCCTGGGGCTCGGGGAGCCGGGGGAAGGCGTGACTTGGCCAGGTGCAGGTGCCTCTCCCCGCAGGTAAGGCCGAGCTCCGGGCAGCCGGTGCCAGCCCCGCCGCTGCTCCCGGCCCCCGGGGCGCCCGGCGAAGATGGGCGAAGGGAGTTTGGCCAAACTCTTCCAGAAGAGGTGGCTCCTCCGCTTCGTGCAGAGATACCAGCCCCTGGGGAGCGGCGAGCCGGGAGAGGAGGTGAGGATCGTGCCCGCGCCTCTTGCCTGGACCTGCTGGAATAGTTTGTGTAACTGGGGTTGGTTTCGGGTGCTTCGCCCGCTCTGCCCCGCCGGGAACGGGAGATCGCTGTCCCCGCTCTGTCCCCGCTCTGTGCCGCTCCGGCAGCCGGGGATGAGCAGGGGATGAGCTGGGTGTTGTTCACCAGGCTCAGGGAGCCATGGGGAGCCTTGTTCCTGTGCGATAATCCAAAGGCACAGAGCTGAGGCCCGAATCCTGCCCAGGAGCACTGATCCCTGAGCTCTGAGGAGGTTCCAAACTGAGGAAGAGCGTGGGAGAGCCCTGGAGCGCCGTGGGAGCTCTCTGGAGAGTGGGCACAACAGGGGAGATGGAGAGCAGGGTGCTCCTGTCCCCAGGAGACACTGTCCCCAGTGCTGGTCACTGGCAGAGGGGCTGGGACCCCCGGGCTGGGACCCTGGGCTGGGACTCAGGGCTGGTAACCAGCAGCTAAGGAGAATTTTGGCTCAGACCCCCAGAGTCCACTTGGAAATACTGCTTTGCTGTCCTGAAAAATTGAATGATGAGAAAACGATCCTCATTTTTCCTGCAAAATGCTGCCCTGGTGTCCCCTCCCTGCCCTCACTGACTGTCCTCAGTGCAGATGGAGTGGCCAGTGGTGGTGATTTTTCTGTTCTTGGTTTTCTGCCACAAAATCTTCCGGTCTGGGATTATCTGATTATTTGCTCGGCACAAGGTTTCTGTGGCTCGGGCCCCATTTTTCCTCCCACGTGGCAGAAGACTGGTTGGGTGCTCTGCCACGTGAACCCCGTTTGTCCAATTCCTTCAGCACGTGGGGTTAGCCCTCACTCCCATCCCAACGAGCTGCATCCACACACTTGGAGGGATTGATGAGCTTTTCCTGACTGACTGAGGCCTTGCCCAGACACCATTCCAGCTAATCCCCTTCCTTAGTCTTGTCTGCCCAGCGTGGGGTTGGGTCAGTGTTACAGGGAGAAGAAAATGAGACACTGAACTCTTGCCCTGCGCGGTGCATTGGGTGATGCTGCTCTGCACTGCTCACCCAGAGCTCCAAATCCCAGGGAAAAGAAGATCTTGATGAGGCCACAGAAAGTCCCTGCAACCTGGCTTGGTGGCAAGCTGAGATTTCTGATTGCACGTAGGCGGGAGGCCACTGGCAATTAGGCTGGCTTGTTCTCGGGCTGCACCATTTATGCTGTGCCAAAATAAATAGTGACATGTATGTACTTCCAAATCTAAACCCCTCTTGAATTTCAGCTCTGCTCCTTGCAGAGGGTGGTCTGTGTATGTAACAAGGGAGGGAGGTGAGGAGAGCTTTGGCACGGGGTAGGAAGTAGACAGCAGCGTAAAACGAAAATAAGAACTTGGTAAATCAAGAACTTATTCTCAGAGGATGATTTAGGCTGGTGAATGACTCATTTCTCTCCTGCTTGATGGCATTTTGCTTCTTTACCTGAAAGTAGTTGCAGAGCACTTTCAACCTTATAAATATTTTGGTCAAGGCACTGTGCTGGACTGTAAAGTTGTGATTCCAGGTGATCTGATGGGATAGATGCCCAAAGTGGGCTGTGAAGGAAAGGCCCAGTGCTGTCCCTGTGGGGTGATGGCCAGTTCACCTGTGGCCATGGTGTCACCTGGAGATGGCAGGGCACTCACCTGGCACATCAGATCACACAACAGCCTGAGTCCAGACTCTGCTGTGCATGGTTTAACTCCTTTTCTGCAGTGCCTCGTTGCCTCGTTCAGAACCAGGGNCAGACTCTGCTGTGCATGGTTTAAATCCTTTTCTGCAGCGCCCCATTCAGAACCAGGAGAGGTTTTGTGGGGCTGATTCACAGTTCAGAAGAATTTTGTGTTTCCTGCAGAAATCTGAAGAACAGTCAGGGATTTTTCTTCTGAGCATCCCAGTGTGTGTGCACATGCACAATCACACGTGCCTGTGTGTGTGGAAGTGGGAGAAATCCCTGGGCACTGCAGGGCAGCCCCTCACCTGTAGGGCTGAGGGCTGCTCTAGGCTGGATTCTGGGTTCTGCCTGCACCCCAGGAACATGGGTCTTTTTGCCTGCCATGCCCATCTAAAATAAAAAAGAAATGTAAAAGGTTTTGGAGAGAGTGGTTTGGTTTATTTGTTGTGTTTTTGGCGGGGATAAAGTTTAATGTTTGGAAGGGCTTCCTGGAGGCTGAATAACCCAGCCCACTCTGGATTGCAGGCCATTAACTGGCCCCACGTAACCCAAGACAGGGAAAAGAATATGCAAAGCCTCAGCAGGGGCAGAGGTGGGGGAAAATCCCGAGGACTGATATTTTGGGCAGGTTGCCAGAGTACACAAAAAGGGCTGTGTGCTCTGCAGAAAGCCCCGTGCTCTGTTTCTCCCACACGGGCTCCTCGGCGGCACAATTGATGGATTGTTTTGGGATGAGGGATGCTCAGGTACCTCCGAGGTGGCTCCCAGCCACACCAGCTGCCCCTTTGCAGCCTCCAGTATCTCCTGATCTCGCAAAGCAATAGATAAACTGATAATTCCCCTTTTGTTATTTCTCCCTGCCCTGCTGTATGGAGCCTGCGCTCTTGTGCCAAAAGGATAAAGGTTATAAATGTAAATGGAGATCGTGGAGAGCCCACATCTGCTTTGCAATGTAAATACAAAAGACAGTAATGCCCAGGAGAGGTTTGTTTATGAAGGGATTTGCACAGGACACTGCCTGGTGCCCCACATCCATGGGGTGGGATGGGATTTGGGGCACGGGGGCTCTGCAGAGGAGGAGCATCCCCACTGCTGCATTTCCAACCTGAGCACTTCAGGGGCTGTTCTGGTGGGGAAAACCCCTTCCAGGTTTCAGGAGTGTGAGTTAACTCATCCCAATAAAGCTGTTCCTGTCACAACAGCCCCTGGCTGGCTGGAGCAGGGAGCTGCCAGCATTTCTAGAGAAACCACAGAGGGCTCAGACACATCCAGAGCCGTTGTCATTTATTTCCTCCACACCTTTCTGAAGGTAAATATTGCTGATAGAGCTGGGCCCTGCTTCCCTTGCTGCCCTTGGGGACTGCAGGCATGTTCTCCCGGTGTCCAGGTCTCCTCCTGCCCTCCAGCTGCTTTCATTAAAATTTAAACTCCTCCAGGGCAGAGCTGTACCTTGATACCTGTGTGTGTGTCACCTGCAGCACAGAGGAGCCTGCAGAGGCCACGTTCATCAGTGAATTCTGGGATGTGTCTATCCATGGCAGCCCTGGGTCTTCTTCCCACCAAACCCTTCCACCTCCATAAGTGGCTTTTGGGATTTCAGTGTCTGGAGGTCAACAAAGTTACGGGGAACTGTGGAATTCGTACAGCCAGGCCACCCAAACAGGGATGTAAATCATGAGTTTTAAACGTGGAAGGGGTGTTTTTGTCCCCTCTCCAGAGGTCTGTTGAGGAGATGTGGCAATAAGGGTGATGCCCAGCGCTAGGATGGCTCAAAAAGGGGAGCAGGGCTGCAGCCACTTTGGGCAAAATGGGGTCACCAGCTCGAGGGAGCAGGAAAATCCACGGAGATCTTGGGGAAATTGCTGGGGGTTTGTAAGGGCAGGTTGTTCTTGGGACAAAGTGGTTTCTAAATGAGCCCTGCCCAGACCAGGGGGTCCCAGCAGACTCCTGTGCTTTCCCACTGGGAGCAGGGGGCTGCTGGCATCCCTCGTGCTGGCAGCTGAGCTGTGGGTCAGGAAATGGCCATAAAAAAGGGGCTGCAACAGATGGATCTGGCTAAAGCCTGTTCCAGGAGCAGGGCTTAGAGATGCTCTGAGCTCTCCAGAAGCCCCAAGACTGAAACCAGAGAGAACAGCCAAGGGCATTCTCTGCATTTATGATTTTCTGCATTCATGATTTTTTGCATTTATCTCGGGCTTTAGATTGCAAAGCCCTGGATGTTCCTAGAAAGCTCCTGAATATTCCAGGGAGGGTCAATTCCCCATGTAACACTGCAGGAGGATGAGCCAGACCTGAGTGCATCCCACAGCGAGCATTCCAGGGTGCTGGGAGCTGGTGCCAAGTGCCTGCCACGCTCTCTGGGAGTTCCTTTGTTAATGAACACTGTTAATGAACACTCCTGTGCTTTATGAATGAAGGTAAAAGGGAACGGAACTCCCTCCTGTCCCTTGGGAAGGGTGAGATTTCCCCCTCTCTGTACTTAGCCTGCCACAGTGAGTGATCACAGTGCCTTCATCCTGGGCCTGGCAGAGATTTTGGGAATGCTGCTGCTCTGGGAAGTGCATTGTAGAGAAGGGAGTGAAGGGAATTGAAAGGGGGGGTTTGGGATGCTGAGGGCTTGGGCTGCCAGGATGGGGCAGGAAGGGTTTACCCTGCTTGGAGGCAGCTGCAGAGTCAGTGGTGGAGCAGAACAGCCCTGGACACAGGACGGGAGATTTTCCTTCTCCTTCTGGCTCACGTTTCTGGCTCACGTTTTCAGTTCACTTATTATGTAAATTTTTTCATTTCATTTATTTCATTTAATTTAATTTATTATGCACATGATGTATTCATTTGCTACGTTCAGCTCATTTATTAATACACATGGGGAGAGGTGTTTTCCTTGCTCTGAGCATCCAGTCCGGGCTGTGAGACACCGACACCTCAAACAGCACAAACCCTTACTGAGCAGCACCGTGAGCTTCTTCTCCTTTTGGTTCCCCAGCTCATCTCAGCCTCTCTCCCCCCACCAGAACCTGCCCCTGGTTTTAAGGCTGAGATCAGGATTAATTAGAGCTGGTGTTAGGGCGCTGAGATTTGGGAAGTGGTGCAGTGTCCAGCTGGCGAGGGGAGGGAAGGGAAAGGGATTAAGGGGAGAATCAAGGAGGTGCTTTAATCAAGGAAAGCTTTAATTACCACTGCTCTCACCTAACGATGGCTTTGTTGTGGTCGCTCAGCCCCGCGAGGAGTGTGAGCTGAAAATCGTCGAGCAGGAGAATGAGGTGGCGGTGCTGCCCCCGAAGGATGCCTGTAAATGCCACAAGGAGGACCTGGCGAGAGCTTTAAACGTAAGGATTTGTCTCCGGGAACGTGGGAAGGGCCTGGCCTGCAAAATCAGCCTTTAATTGACTTGCAAACTCCTGGAGCGCCCGATCCCTCTGCCTTTTGTGGGATGGATCCTCTCCTTGGCTGGGCTCGAGGGTCCCCACGGTCAGGGAAAGCTTTAGTGCTTGGCTGTGTTTTGGTTTCTGACCTCAGGATGTTTTAAATCCAGGCAGAATAGATTTCGTCCCTTCTCATTTTGTTCCCTTTGAATTTTGTGTTTATTTTCATTTTCTCTTTAAATACACATCGCAACCAGAAATTACTTCTTTCTTTTACTATTTTAGATTTCTAATTTGTCATCTATGATATAATTTCTCCCTTTTGGAAATGTACATTTTTTTAAAAAAATTAACTTGTGCTTACTTTATGGGTTCCTGTGGTGGCTGATGGTAAAATTGTACAGTTTAACAAAAAATACATATTTAAACAGAAAAAACCAACAGACAGATTTATTTTTTTCACATGGGACTGAGCCATGAAGATCCTGCCTAGTCTGCTGATAGGGGTTTTATATAAATTTGGCATAATGAGTTTTCTATAACCATAATATGAAATGTTTGGGTTGGGTTTGGGTTTTTTCCCCTCTAGGTTGACTTACAGACTGGACTCTCTGAGTTCTCCGTGCTCCAGCGCCGCTTGAAACACGGCTGGAATGAATTTTCAGTCGAGAACACAGAGCCCATATGGAAGAAATACCTGGACCAGGTAAGGATTCTCCGCACAGATCCTCATTTCTGGGCAAAAACCAAAACCTTGGGCCGGGCTGCTCTGAGCAAGAGTCTGCATTGAAATATTCAGGGTTTCACCTTCCAGAGGCTGAGCCTTGGAACGGGCTGTGCCCTGGACACAGGAGCTGCTCCTTCTCCTGGGAAAACCACTGTGAGGTTCCTTTGCGGCTGGCAGAGGGTGCAGATAACATCTTCAAACAGAAATGAGCCTTTTTATCTCCACACAGCCCACAAATCAAACGCTGTAGATCGGGGGCCTGATTGCTGGAGCATATTTGTTCCCTTTAAGGCAAGTGATAAATCTGTGAAAGGTTTGAGCAGAGCCAGTGGTAGCTAGAGGATGCTCTGATTTTGGCTGTCCCTCCAGAAAAGGGGCAGCTCAGGGGGGTTTTAGGGTCTCTGTCAGAGATATTTGTTATCTTCTCTTTCCCCAGATGAGTTATCCTTGAGTTTTGCTTTTATTAACAATTTCTCATCAGTATTTAATACATCTTTCACCTCTCTTTGAGAGCTTTTGACCAGACAAGAAGGGCCTTTTGTTTGTTTGTTTTTATTTTTCATTTCCAGCCAGTGGTTTGACTAAACTCCTTGCTCAACTGAATCACAGGGATTTGAGTTGCTTTGAAACACTTCGTTTTTATTTCACAATTTATCCCTGGTTTTGACATGATTGATGTTCTTTAAGCTTTTGGTAGTCATCACTGAACCTCTCCAAGGATTCTTTTATTCCTGATAAGAATCGAGATGGTGTTTTTTGGTTTTTATTCTGCTCAGCCTTAAGAACCAGTTTCTCCTACGGGGACACCAAAGGGATTCTTTGGTGCATCTCTGATCCTCCTGCAACCTTTTGGTGCCCCCTGGTCCTGCACCACTCACAGCCCTCAGCAGCCCCTTGCTGTGGCTTTTTCCAGCTGCTGTTTTTGTAAACATCCCCTTTAGCCTCGGTTTTCTAAAGAGAAGTGGAGGGGCTTTCACCTTTGGATCCAGCCAGGAATAAATTTAAACCCCGGCTTTCCTGCTGAGCATCACCACACAGCTGTTGCACAGAGCAGGCAGATTTATCTTTATCTATTTAATTCCCTTCCATCAATTCCCACATCAGTCAAACAGAGCTGTAATTCTCTCAGGTAGGGAAAAAGGGCCTCAAAATCTCTGTTTAAAAGTGAAACAAGCGAGCACCTGACTCCCCCAGCCCTCAGTCCAGCGAAGATTTGAGCAGATTAATTAAAGAAAAAATGAAAAAGAAGATGAAAGAGGATTTCTGGTTTCAGATTCTAAAAAGACAGTAAAGTTTTTGTTTGCCCTCACTGTGCACCCAAGAAGCTTTTGGAATCAGCTCTGTGCCATGTGCCTGAAAAAAAAGGGGGGAAATGGGGGGATTTGTGTGATTTGGTGTGAACTTTGTCCTGCTGGTCCCCCAAGGCCACCCACCCATCACCCGTGGGGCAGGAACTGCAGAAACCTGACCATGATGCAAGGAGGGTTCCTGCAGAAAACCACCCAGAGACGTCCCTGAGGGGACCCTCCCTGATGGCATCTGCAGCCAGCTCAGCTCCAGCACCTCTCATTCCATGTTTTTCTTGTCTTCTCAGTTCAAAAACCCCCTCATCCTGCTGCTGCTGGCCTCAGCTTTAGTGAGTGTCATCACCAAGGAGTACGAGGACGCCGCGAGCATCACCATGGTGGGTGTCACCTGTCCTTTATCCCCCATGGTGGGTGACACCTGTCCCCCATCCCCATGGTGGGTGTCACCTGTCCTTTATCCCCCATGGTGTGTGACACCTGTCCCCCCATCCCATGGTGGGTGTCACCTGTCCTTTATCCCCCATGGTGGGTGGCACCTGTCCTGCATCACCCTGGTGTGTGACAGCTGTCCCCCATCCCCACAGTGGGTGATCCCTGTCCTTTATCTCCCATGGTGGGTGTCACCTGTCCTTTATTCCCATAGTGGCAGCCCCTGTCCCCCATTCCTGTGGTGAGCGGGTCTGTCCCCCATCACCCTGGTTTGTGACACCTGTCCTTTATCACCATGGTGGGAGCCCCCTTCCTCCATCCCCATGGTGGGTGTCACCTGTCCTTTGTCCCCGTGGTGGGTGTCACCTGTCCTTTGTCCCCCGTGGTGGTGGCCCCTGTCCTGCCCCCATTTTTGTCTCTCAGTGCCCACAGCTGTCACTGCCCTCTGTCCCCAGGCCGTGCTCATCGTGGTCACCGTGGCCTTCATCCAGGTGGGTTCTTCTGCAGAGCTCTGCTCCGTGGCCGTGGCCAGCAGGAGAGAGACAAAGAGGCCTCTGCTCTTGTAACTTGGCTTTCTGCTGCAACTTGGCTTTCTTCTCCCTTCTCCTTCCAAAGGAATATCGCTCGGAAAAGTCTCTGGAAGAGCTCAACAAGCTGGTGCCCCCCGAGTGCAACTGGTGAGAGGTGGCTGCAGCAGGGGGTCAGCAGGGAGTGGGGCTGAGAGGGCAGGGCCAAGGGGAGAAGTTATTCCAGAAAATTATTCCAGAAAATATTGTTCCAGAAAATTATTCCATCCTGCCATGCACAGAATGAGAACCTGGTCTCTGGAAGGGAGCCACCATGAATGGTTGCAACTTCAGGTGACAGGGAAAGGGGATGAAATAATCAGTATCAATCAGAAATTATTAGAATTTTTGCTTAATTATTAGGAAAAAAAAATAGAAAAAAATTAGAAATAAGGAGTAAGGACCCTGTGGAATTGAATAAATGCTAAGAGACAGGAGGGTCCCAGAAAAATCCTGCTCCCCATCTCTGCAGCATCCTGCATGTCACTGTCTCCCCAGGCAGGAAAAACCTCACCTGTGTATGTATTTTGTTGCTTTAGGGTAGTTTTTCCCCCAAGAGACGGGCACAAAGCAGCACCTGAGTGCAGGTGGGATGGGGTTCCTGTCCTACCTGGGGCTGCACACACGTGTGGGGCACAGGCACAGCCCCTGGAGCAGCTGCAGGGTGGGTCAGACACGGCTTTCCCCACGGCTTTGATGGTTGTTATCAGTGCTGGAAATCACAGGAAACGTTTTCCCTGTTTACGTCTTTGCAAATCGGTTTTGTCGCGGCCAACAGAAATAAGTTGTGAGGCTCGGGGGAGCCTTGCCCTGCCAGAGAGGTGTGGGGTTTTCCTCTGGTCCAAAGTTCACCCTGGAGCTTACAAACCCCACTGTGGGTGCTTTATTTATTTATGATATGACACCAGGAGCATCCAGCTGCCTGGAAGGCTCCACTTGGAATGCAACACTGGAATGCCAGGGGTAATTCTAGCTTTTAAAAGCCTCTTTTTTAGGTTCAGGAATCTGCAATTCATTATTTAAAGCATGAAAGCAAAACTTCTTATTGCTCCTCTGCTGTATAAACAACGTTGAAGTCACTTCTGAAATGTAAATCATCCATAATCATGTTTACGAATTAAAACCGAGCCCAAACTGAACACAACCCTCTGCTCATTGGGATGAAGATTTTCTGTTCCTATTTACATTGGAAGCTCTTTGGGGCAAGGCTTCTTGCTTTCTTGCCAGCCACATTCCCAAGCCTGCAGAAGGAACAAAAACCTCACAGCCTGCTTCCCTTTCTTCTTTTTTTTTTTCCATTTTCCTCGTGTAGCCTAAGGGAAGGAAAACTGCAGCACCTTCTAGCACGAGAGCTGGTGCCTGGAGATATCATCTACCTGTCTGTGGGTGACAGGGTTCCTGCAGACCTCAGGCTCATCGAGGTAAATACAGCTGGAAACGAGCCTGGCTGGGAAATTCCTCGTCTTAACAGCGCCAGAAACGAGTCTTTTGAATTAGGTTACGGATCTGCTGGTGGATGAATCCAGTTTCACTGGAGAAGCTGAGCCTTGCAACAAGACTGACAGCGTGCTGCTGGAAGCTGGGGACATCACCACGCTGAGCAATGTGGTCTTCATGGGGACCCTGGTGCGGTACGGGAAGGGAAAAGTGAGTCCTGACATCACTGGCCTTCTCCTGGGCATTAATTACAGATTCCTTTGGTGTGGGCATGGAGGGGCAGGAGAAGGTGAATGACAGAGGGCAGAGTAGGCTGGATATTAGGATGGAATTCTTCCCTGGGAGGGTGGGGAGGCCCTGGTGCAGGGTGCCCAGAGAAGCTGCCCCTGGATCCCTGGAATGTCCAAGGCCAGGTTGGAAAGGGCTTGGAGCAACCTGGGATAGTAGAAGGTGTCCCTGTCCACAGCATGGGGTGGAACAAGATGGGCTTAAGGTCCTTTCCAACCCAAACCAGTCTGGGATTCTCTGGGTTTTTCCACCTCCACCTCTCTTTTTCCCTTTTTTTTCAGGGCGTGGTTATTGGCACGGGTGAAAATTCCCAGTTTGGCGAGGTGTTCAAGATGATGCAGGCTGAGGAGGTAACACAGTCCCTGTCTGGGGACGTTTGGGATGTCCTGGATGAGAGTTTGTGAGCAGGAGCAGTCCCAGGAGCCAATGCACTGGGTTCAGTTCTGCTTCTGCCAGAAAATGCCCGAGTGAGGGACAAGTGGCTGATGGAGAAGGACAGGACAGGCTCTGCCTCTTGGAGGGCTGAGGGTGGGAAAAGCCCAAGGGACCATGTCCTGACAACCAGGACTGCGTGGGTCACTTGCTCTGGGCTGACCATCACCTTCTGATCCCACACAAGCACCGAAGGAAAACCAGCAATCTCTGATTTTTCCAGACTCCCAAGACGCCTCTGCAGAAGAGCATGGACAGGTTGGGCAAGCAGCTCACCCTGTTCTCCTTCGGGATAATCGGTGAGTGGCACGGCTGTGGGATTTCTTTGTGCCCCAGGACTGCTCTTCCTAAAGCTCTGCCGGGTCTGGGCTTACCTGGACTTTGGGGGTTCCAGCAGAGGCAGCAGGAGAGATTTGGTTGAACTGAAGGAGAAATCTGGGTGCCTCATGGCATTTTTAGCTCTACAACAGGTTCTACAACAGGTTTAGTTCTACATCAGCTGAAACAGGCTGGAGATTTTTGAAATTCTTTTTTTTTTTAAATCAGATTATTTACCCTCCCAGGTCTGATAATGCTCATTGGCTGGTTGCAAGGGAAGAGTCTCCTCAGCATGTTCACCATTGGAGTCAGGTGAGGACTGGAGAGCCCTTTTCCCTTTGATTCCTAATGAAATTCCCTGTTCAAAACAATAGGAATTTCACATAAGAGAACTTGAGTAAAAAAGACTTTCATAAATGCATCTTTCTCACGCACTGGCAAAATTAATGTGAGGTTTAAACAGAGTGGAGAAAACCAAAATCAGGCTGGAGGGTTTATTTAATTTTGTAAACTGTTATCCTGGAAATCTTCACTGGCATCTCCACCTCATCCTGCTGTGAATGCCCTTTCCTATCTGTGCTGTGAATTTAGTGGGAGTGTACCCACAGCAAATATTACTCTTTCCTGTTCCTACAGGATTTATATCTAGAGAAAGGAATTCACATCTCATCCAGCATAGAAAAGCATGCACAGCTTCTTTAATCAAACACAGTTTAAAAAAGTGATTTCAGTAGTGCCCATAAAAACCTCTTGACTTGGTGTTGTCATGGCTCTAAAATCAATTCTTACAAAAAGATTTTAAAAAGTGTTCTACGGAAATGAAACAAAATATATCCCAGGTGAGGAGACAACAGAGGAGCCAAACTGACTCAGTGCCACCTTCCTGTGTCCCAGGGGGATGTGATGGCAAAGGAAAGTGGTTAATCCTGAGTTTTGGAGGGCAGATGATGGTTCTGTAAAATCTCCTGGATTGCATTTTCCGCACGCCTAGAAGCATTCAGAGTTTCCCAAGGAATATCCAATATGGAATATACAGACTGTGGCTGGATTTTTCCAGCATATTGTTGGAATATGCTGTGTTGCAGGTTTTGAGGGTGGGGACATTTGGGGAGCTGGTTCTGTCCCCCACATTGTGGGGCAAGAGAGGAGGTGAGGGGCTGCATGTGGCCAGGAGCCCTCATGCCAAGGAATATTCACCTCCCATCCCCAGAAAGTTAAATAAATTAAATGAAATCCAGCCTCTAAATCCCTGCTTAGCCAGAAATCACTGCTCCTTGGCAAGGCAAAGAAGAAGAACTGCTCTGGCAAAATCCTCCAGGAAAAGGTCGGAGGGCTGGATAAATATCCTGCTTTTGTACTCGCAGTGTGCCAGGAGTGCCAGTGGTTATCCCCTTCAGACCCTTGGGAAAACTCAGCCCCTTTGGGTCAGTTTTTGTGGTCTGGGCCCCGTGCTGAGGCTGTTGTGTCTCTGCTGTCCCCAGCCTGGCTGTGGCTGCCATCCCCGAGGGCCTTCCCATCGTGGTCACCGTCACGCTGGTGCTGGGAGTGCTGCGCATGGCCAAGAAAAAGGTGATTGTGAAGAAGCTGCCCATAGTGGAGACCTTAGGTAAGGCTGCAAAGGGGCCACACGGGCTTGGTCACCTGCCAGGCTCCAAAGTCTGAGCTGGACAGCCACGGGCTGGCCTCAGGAGCCTTGGTCTGATCCAGGAAAAATAGATTTGGAATAGGTTTACTGGGAAAGAGCGACCCACTCAGAATCAAATGCATTTTCTGCCCTGTGTTTCTCAGCCTTTTGCCTTATTTTGGTGGTATGAGCACAGGCACGTGCTTGGAATGGTGCAGCCCAGCCCACGGGGAGCAGAGCCCCTCTGCAGGCACACATTGGGTTAAAATCTTTGTTCCTCCTTCCTCTCCATGCCCTGGGATCCTCCTGCAGATCCATCCCGTCCACTTCTTCAGTGTCTGGCTTAAGAAAAAAACCCTCCCAGCCCCTCAAATCAAGCTTGGCAGCACGAATAAAGCCATCTATCCTCCTGCAGGCTGGGTGGCCATCTCCCTGCTCTCCAAAAAGTCACGGGGAGAGGGACAGAGGGGACCTTGAGAGGGCACCCAACACATCCTCACACCTGCAGGGCACAATGAAATGGGATGGAATTGTTCTTCCAACTCCCCTTATCTTTAATTTGTCCCTTACACTCCAGGCTTTGCTGCTCTGCCCTGGGTCAGGGTAGCAGGGATAAGAAGGAGCAGACACGGTGTGTGTTTAGCACCACTCATTAAACGCACGATAAATACCGAGCCCGGTCCGTGCAGTTCCCAAAATCGGCAGCTAAAACCTGTCCTCTTAGGAAACACTGCCATTGTTTGAACTGCCCTTGTTTGTTCTGCAGTTAAGGAATCTTATCACCCCGATTTTATTGTCCCTGCCCTGACCCAGCACATCTGAAACGGCTTTTCCCCGGTGAGGGAATCGGTTCTGGTAGGGCTGCGCCCACAGAGGCGGAACTGCAGGTGCAGAGAAGGCACAGCCAAAACGGCCTGCTAGACTTCTGAGGAGGAGAAAAAACAATCCTTTAATTATCAGGAGCTGAAAATGAGGCATTGGAGGTCACAGCTTTGCTGTCTGCTAATCCCTCAAAGGTGTGATTCATTTAATTGCGGCCCAATCTGCTTTATTTTCCCTCCAGGCTTTTACCTGGAGGTCACTGTGCTCATGGGGGTCTGTGCCTGAGCACTGTGATCACCTGCAGAGCCAGGGAAGATGCACTCAGAAGGAAGCTGCAGCCTGATCCTTGTTCTGTATTAATTTCCCCCCTCCTTGGGAGCAGAAACTATCTGGAAAGTATATGGCTCTGCTGATTCCCCCTTTTGTGGTGTTTTGTAAATGGGCTCTGGAAAAATGTGCTTTACTGGATCAGAACCGGCACAAAGCAGAGCAAAGGGGCAGTTTCTGCTCTTAGATGTCGATCTTTGAGTATTTTTTGTGACAGGCTTTAACCCATCTCCTCTCACAGAGCCTTGGTGAGGCAGGGAAGGGCTGCTGTTCCTGATTTAGGGAAGCAAGGCTTAACTGGCAGAGTGGGAATTGGGTCTGTCTGTTTGGAACAGAGCAGCTGCTCTGTTGTGTGACATTGCAACTCAGAAACGTTGACCAAGACAGTGTGACCCTCTTCAGGTGTCCCCTACCACACCTCACACCCAAATGATGCTCCAGTGTCCACTCAAATCCTTTCCTGCCCCATTAGGAAGCCCATCCATTTCTTCACCTTTCCTCCCTTTCACCGGTGCAGTTTAAACACAACCATCAGTGAAACCTGTCCTCCCCCTTCCCAACCTCTGGGCTGCGTTATTTCACCAGTTCTGACCCAAACCATCCCAATCCCAGGCTGCTGCAATGTCATCTGCTCGGACAAGACGGGCACCCTGACCGCCAACGAGATGACGGTGACGCGGCTCGTGACCTCGGACGGCTGCCAGGCAGAGGTGGGGACCAGGAGCTGACCCTGCTGGCATCCAGCAGCGCTGGGTTTGCCTTTGGTTCGCTCAGGCCCCAGCAAGGGAGGCTGGCCCAGCCCCAGGCCAAGCAGTTTCTTGCACGTTTCCTAAAGAGAAGGGATTTTTGTGGCCCTGGGGACAAGCAGAGGTGGGGCTGAGGGTACAGAACCTGTTCAGAGATGTTCGCTGGCATAGCCTGCTGTTCCCTGCATTTATTGTAAATATTGAAACCTGCCACTGACCCTTGCTGCTCCATCTCCTGCAGGAATATTTGTCATAAGAGCAGCTCCATTCTCTGCTTGGTTCGTTTCCTCTCTGTGCAAAATGAGGGGAAAAATGCAAAATGTGAGGCAGAGGAGACAGGGAACAGGCTTACTGGGACTCAGAATTAAATACATTTTCTACCCTGTGTTTCTCACCCTTTTCCCTTATTTTGGTGGTATGAGCACAGGCACGTGCTTGGAATGGTGCAGCCCAGCCCACGGGGAGCAGAGCCCCTCTGCAGGCACACATTGGGTTAAAATCTTTGTTCCTCCTTCCTCTCCATGCCCTGGGATCCTCCTGCAGATCCATCCTGTCCACTTCATCAGGAGGGCAGGGCTGGAACAAACCCAGTGGTGCCACTGCTGCCAAAGGTCTGCATCTCCCCCCTGAGCTGCAGGAGACTTCTGGAATCACAGCAAACAAGTTCCCTATAGGACAAACTGACTCCTTTTGTCCCTAAAAAGCCATTTTAATGTGATATTGTCACTGTCTGCAGCCTTTTCCTTTAAGCATTGCTTTGAGAGAGAAAGAACAACCCCTGCACTCCTTGAAAATGGGAATTTTCTTGAGTGCAGCCCCCTGCACACATCTGCAGGCCAGTCTCCTGCTTGGCAAAGGGGAAATTTCCCATCTCTCTCTCCCTCCCTCAGGTCAGTGGTGTGGGCTACAATGGAGAAGGAAATGTTTATCTCCTGCCATCCAAGGAGATCCTTAAAGAGTTTTCCAACGTCTCCATTGGGAAACTCGTGGAGGTAAGTATAAATGATGAACCAGCTTATCCTAGTTACATTCGATTTTCAGCTGCACAAATAACTTTGGATAATTAGTGTGGAAAAAAAGAAAAACCCAAACACTTTTGTAATTCTAAAATGGACTGTCTTGCTAAAACATTCTCATGGAAAGACTGAGTGGGATGGAATTCCTGAAGCTTAGCAGTGAAAGGCAGTGATCATAATGCAGGCAGAGACCACAGCCATCAGCTTCAGGAGTCAATGATATTCTGAATAAAAATACAGTTCTGGCAGAGGAGAAACCAATACATTTTACCCTGTTCAGGTTTTTAACGTGCAGAGATTCCAGACATTAGCCAGCTACACAGTCAGTTTATAAATTTATTGTGATGTTCTCTGGGTTTCGTGTCAGCTTTACATAAAATTTTGAACATTCAGCTGTAGGCTAAAGCGGAGTGTTTGGGAGGTGAAATGATTTGAGCTGGAACCTCAAATGGAGATTAGGTCCTGTTTTATTCATGCTGCACATTACAAACAATAGCAGGAGAGACTGAGCTTTCATTTTCATGATCTATCAAGCTCATCAGACATATCTCATGTTTTCTTGATGCCAATTTATCCAAAGCATAATATTTTACCAAAATATCGGTGTATCTCATGGATTAAGTGGCTTTAGAAAGCACAAGGACTGATCTCAAGTGATGCTGCTGCAGGGAAAACTCTTCCCAAAACTTTTGGGATGTGGCTCCTTTCATTCCCCAGTCTTCCATCATTTCATTTAAAGAGATGGAAAAGCCATGACTTCAGTAGTGACAAAAATGGCCCATGTAAAGCTGTCCCTCTCTCCAGGCTGGCTGTGTGGTCAACAACGCCATTATCAGGAAGAACAGTGTGATAGGACAACCCACAGAAGGAGCTCTCATTGCCCTGGCAATGAAGGTAAGAGCCTCAAAGTTTAAAATTTTCCTGCAGTTCAAATAAATAAATAAATGAAAGAGCTGGATTTGTGAGGTCTGGCAGCAGAGTGAGGCTGCTTTAAACCCCCCAGACTGGTTTGAGTCCCCCCTTGTCTCCCCTGCCCGAGGTGACAGATGTTACCTCTCCCAGTCAGCCTCTAGTCATGGACAAACACTTTCCTTGAGCTCCTGTGCTGACAGCAATCTTTGTTTGGCTGGTTTAGCCCTGCAGTTAGGCTGGGTAATGCATTTCTTTGGGGGCTCAGACAGGACAGCCTTTTTTATATTTCCTGCACGTGCTGATTAAGAGTCCAGGAGGGAAGACAAGAGTTAAAAAATGGGCAGGAACAGGCCAGGCCACATTGCATGGCAGAGGGTCACCCTCATTTTGGGTCAGCTGCTGGCTTTTACTTTTTTTCCTAGTCACGATTATGTAAAACAAGATGTTTTACTGAATATTGGGTTCAGAGCTGTGAAACACCTCAAGGTGTCACCCCATCAGTGTCACCCAGCTGTGACCTCAGCCCTCGGGTGGGCTGTGAGGCACAGGAGGTCCCTGATGAAGTGATGCCCCTGCAAACATCTCATCTCACCTCCTGCTTTTAAAGCTCCTGACTCTAGCAGTGAAATCATGATTTTTTTAATTTTTTTTTTTCTTGTTAAACAATGGCATTTCATTTCCCCAAATGCTGAGTTAAAGCCTTCCTCCTGCTCTGGGATTCAGCAGCCAAGCAAGAGCAGAATATGAGGGGGGTTGTCTCTCCTATTTTTCTTTTTAATGTTTTGGTGGGAGCTGGGGGACAAAGATGATCAAAAGCAGCTTCCAGTCTCTCTCCCAGTTCACCTGGAACACCCACACACTCTGCTGGAGCAGGAGTGTGTTGATTTGGGCTGAAAGGTTTTGTTGTGAATTGCTTTCTGAGTGTAATTCATCAGGAAAAAATTCAAAACCACATCCACGACTGACCATTCTGTTATTTGCTATTTCCTTTCTTCTTTCAAGTAGAGTTGCTGGGAGATAACCCAGAAAGGAAACCCAGAAATCTGCTCAGCCCATTGCTTTGCCATAGGTTTAGGGAATGGACTTGATCCTCCTTCGACCCAATGCCTCACAAAAAGGCAGGGCAGCTCCCTAATTCTTTAAAAAATTATCAGGAATCAAGCTTCAAACTCCAGTTTAATTTATCCCCTACCAGGCACACCAAAGGGAAAAAACGGGTTTGAAATATGAATTTTGCTCTCCTCGTGTTTTCTCCTGAGCTGTGTGGTGGAAAGACACAGTCAACAGTCAATCCTTGTGATATGGAAAATATATCCAGGTTCTGGCAATGTCCAGCCTCACAGTGCTCTTTTTGTTTTACCTTGCTTCAGATGGAATTAGCTGACATAAAGGACATTTATGTAAGAAAGAAGGAAATTCCATTCAGCTCCGAGCAGAAGTGGATGGCTGTGAAATGCACACTGAAAAATCAGGTAAATCAGGAATCGGCTGACATAAAGAACATTCCTGTAAGAAAGAAGGAAATTCCATTCAGCTCCGAGCAGAGGTGGGTGGCTGGGAAATGCACACTGAAAAAATCAGGTAAAGCAAACAGAGGCAGGGGCTGGTTTCGTGTTTCCAATTGTGCACCTCAACAATGGGCATGGAATGGTATCTCTTCGGCAAATAATGTTTTCAGGAGTTAACTATGTTGGGAGAAAAGGGAGCAAACCTCAAAATTCCCAGCTTGGGTGGATTTTTAGCTCGTAAAACTGTGCTTGAATGGGAGGAGGGAATACTTCTCATACAGTGTTTCGAGCAGGAAAACAAAAGCTTTTCAGAGATAACTGACAGGGAGAGAGAGGGAGAGAAAACTTCATCCCTTACTGGGTTAAGGAGCTCATTTTGGCTGATATTACCCTGTGGTTTAAAAACTCCACCAACCTTTTCATTACCATGCTGTCTGTGAGGGCTGAACATGAAAAATGGCCAGAGCAAAAAATATCCCATCCTATCCATAATAAATGCTCCTGGGCATCTCTCGAAACAGGTAAAAGAAGAAACAGGATCTTTTCTACCTACAGTTAAAGACATTATTCATTAAAAATGTGCTCCTTTTTTTGGATAAAGCGCATTCTCTCCTCTCTTTAAAGGATCAGGAAGATATTTACTTCATGAAAGGAGCGTTTGAAGAAGTCATCCAGCACTGCACTCTGTACAACAGTGGTGGCATCTCGCTGTCACTCACGCCCCAGCAAAAAGCCCTCTACCAGCAGGAGGAAAAGAGAATGGGCTCCTCAGGACTTCGAGGTCAGTCCCTGCTGCCCATGTCCCTTAAGCTGACAGGTTATCTGGCCTAAAACTTTCCTGCTCTGTTGTGGTTAGGATGGGCAGAGGCTCAGTCCTCACAGAATCACAGGATGGTTTGGGTTGAAGGGTCTTTAAACTCATCTCATCCCACCCCTGCCATGGGCAGGGACACCTTCCACTGTCCCAGGTTGCTCTAAGCCCCGTCCAACCTGGCCTTGGACATTCCAGGGAACCAGGGGCAGCCACAGCTTCTCTGGGCACCCTGTGCCAGGGCCTGCCCACCCTCCCAGGGAAGAATTTATTCCTAATCTCCAGTATAAATCTCCCGTTTCAGCTTAAAGCCCTCAGTCCTTAGCATCGTTTTCATGATCTCTTCCCAACACTTGTCAGAGTGCCAAGGGCTGTGTCTTAGGTCTGCTGGTCTTTCTTTTGTTTTTTTTTCTTTTGGGTTTAAATTAGTGAGTTTGAAAGGAGAAAGCAAGCTCTGGAAACGTGAATGTTTCTGTTCCACGGAGTGCTGGGACTGTCTGGGATACTCTCAGGCTGCTGCACTGCAGAGCTTTGTGCTGGGCCCCATCTAAGCGCTGCTCTGCCACGTTTTGTTTTTGGAGCAGACAGCAACAAAAAGCCACTTTGAAAGGAGTTCCAAACGTGGATTTGGGCGCTGAGATTTCTGTTTGAAGCTCGGTTCAACCCTTTGTTAGGCCCAAATCTCTCCATCTCCTGATCCCAGCTGCCTGTCAGCGCACAGCCCACGGGAGTTTTATACACGTGTCACCTCCTTCATCGCCAGAAACATCCCCTCAGCAGCATCTCAGACTTCCACACAGCAACACAGACCCCACTCCCAGGTTGTAAGGAGACGAGAACAAGCCTTGGCAGCTGCATCTGGAGGATGGTGTCGTTCATGTACAGATTCTCCCACCCCGTGTCCTGTGGTTAGGAACTCCCGTGCGGCGCTTGATTTACAATATCCAAATCATCTGCCCTCGTGGCAATGGCAAATTACTGCTCTGAAGGGAAGTGATTAACACAGGCAGCTGCTGCAGCTTTTGATTCCATCATCAAAGCAGCACTGACATGAACCCCTGGCAAAATATCCTTGAGTGATTTAAGGGTGATTGGATGATAATGGGTTTGCTCCAAGAACAGAGATAAAATGTTCAGAGCCTGGGTGTTTACATGATGGGAGTTTCATTGGTTTAGCTGAATTTACATTTCACATTTTTAGTTTTGTTTTTTTTTTTTTAAAGTGTAAGTTTTTGCAGGAATGCTATTGTTTAATTTAGCAGTTCAATAGTGTCTGGTTTAACATAACACTGTCCAGATTTAATCCATCTGTATTTAGGGAAGACATAGTGGACAGCTTAAAATTAGAAAGAAAGAAATCCTAAGAGAAACATGTCAAACAGAAATGCTCTCATTCAGAGAAACTATTCTTTAGTGGACTGAATTTTTGTGTCTATACAAGATCTGATTGTAATGACTAAAGGTCTGCTTTTAATGAATTTTTCTGCCGGAAAAAACCAGGCAATTTAATATCTTCTCTAAATATTCCTTTTGAAGCATGGAAATAAATCATTAACGATTTGATCTTGTCCTCTTTTTCTCCCCTCTGTTACCAGTACTGGCTTTGGCTTCAGGTCCAGAACTTGGCAAACTAATGTTTCTGGGTCTGGTTGGAATAATTGATCCCCCAAGGGCTGGAGTGAGAGAAGCTGTTCAAGTGCTGTTTGAGTCTGGTGTGGCAGTGAAGATGGTCACTGGAGATGCCCTGGAAACGGCCGTGGCTATAGGTACCAAACTTTGCTGCTTTCCTGGGGGTCTGTCACATCAGTCAAGCATTTTATCCCTCGATAATCAACTTTATAATCGTTTTTGTGTGTGCACTAGAGGCTTTAAAAGTCACTGAGCTTTTGTTTTTCCACTGAAACAAACATTAAGTGGGGTATAGAGCAGCTACGAGCTCTGGGCCAAATTCCAGTAAATTGGTTCCACTATTTTAGCACCAGGATTGGTAAAATCTCAGTGTAAGGCTCTTCAAAGACACAGATAGCGTTGCTAGGATTAGAGAATCCACTGATATTTAGAGTGTGAGTGCCTCTTTTCTTTGCAGGACAGAATATTGGCCTCTGCAATGGGAAGCTGAAAGCCATGTCTGGGGAAGAGCTGGACCAACTGGCAGAGGCAGAGCTCTCCTCCACTGTCCAAAATGTAATGGCTTTGATTGTATAAAAAAAGCCTATTTCCAATAGCTTCCATCTAATACAAGATTATATTTTGTCATTTTTGTTTGTTTTTCAGGTTTCCATTTTCTTCAGAACAAGTCCGAAGCACAAACTAAAAATAATAAAGGTACTAAGAGCCCCTGACATTCATTGTACATTCCACAAAAACAAGGGGGAGGGAGCCTCAGTTCTTTGGATGATCTGGTCTTCCCCAGCAGCACCAGCTCAAACTAAAGGACTGTAAAACCCCAGCTAGAGCCCTTGGCACTGTTTCTCTGAAGGTATTAGCTGTGGAATTGGATTTGATGTTCCTTGTGGGATCTTCTGTGATTTTTCTTGCAAGTCTGGTGAGAATTAGTTAGAATTAAAAAAAACTAGTGAGGTATTAGCAACTATAACATCAGGAGAAGGATTTCTGAGGGTTTTATTCCCCTCTTCTAACTTCTGCTGGAGTTGTGAGAGTCCCTATACTCCTGAAAAAAACAGTCTCCTAAATTCTTGGTCTGAGCTTTGTCCTCGGTGTGGTGCCGAGTCTGTTTTTACCCTCAGAGTCCAAGAGAGCTTCTGATCTTTCCATACAAAAAGAGCACAGCAAACAGTGCAGACTCTGAAATTGCCAGCCTGGCTTTCCATGTCCCCTCCCACAGGCCTTGCAGAGGGCTGGTGCCGTGGTGTCCATGACAGGGGACGGTGTCAACGACGCCGTGGCGCTGAAGTCCGCGGATATCGGGATCGCCATGGGACAGGCGGGGACGGACGTCAGCAAGGAGGCTGCCAACATGATCCTGGTGGACGATGACTTCTCAAAAGTCATGTAGGTTTAGAGGTTTTCCCACTCTTCAGCTCCTCTCTGGCTGCCCGCTGCGGGAATTTCACTCACAATTGTGTGAGGAGGCTTGGGAATGGAAGCGGAGAGCCCCAGGTTGGCTCTGACTCGTCTTTGGTTGTGTTCATGACAATGACTTTCCTCCCAAGCCCCCTTTCACCTGAAAGCCCTGGCTTCTCATTGCTGTAGCTGCCTGGGGATCTGAGAGCACCTAGAAGTCTGGGTAGATCAGAGATTTTTTTCAGTCAAAATTTGGACTCGGTGATCCTGGAAGTGTGTTCCAACCTTTATGATTCTACCTCGTGCTCTGCCTCATCCAGGAAGCTCAGGGGGGAAAAACATAATTTGCAATGCTCTGTTGGTTCATGACAACAGAGAGAGTGGGCAGGGTACAGTGAGTCTATAAATAGGTCCCAGGCCTGCTTTATGAACCAAAACCTGGCCACGTGACCCAGGTTTTCAGATCTACTCATTGATAAAGGAATTGTAAGTGAGCAGCTCCACTGACAACCTCCTCCTGGGCTGGGCTCTAAACTTCCACTGAAATGAGGGCTACAAAAGACAATTTGTGTTTTGAGTGTCACGGGGAGCTGTGTGTAAAACTGTGTGAGTGCTCTTGACTTAATAAACTCCCCTCTCCCTTCCAGGAATGCAATAGAAGAGGGAAAGGGAATATTTTACAACATAAAAAATTTCGTCCGGTTCCAGTTGAGCACGTAAGTTCCTGTTCGCTTCAGCTCCTGTGAAAGCACCTTGGGGGTGAGGCCCTGCAGAGTAATGTTCTGTGCTTTGCAGGAGCATTTCAGCTTTGAGCCTAATTACCCTGTCAACAGTGCTCAACCTACCAAACCCACTCAATGCCATGCAGATCTTATGGATCAACATCATCATGGACGGGCCGCCAGCACAGAGGTATGGAGGAGTCCACTGAGCAAAATAATCTTGGGTTTAATGTGTCTCAATTTGGTCCAGGAACACAAACTGTTGTGATTCCTCATCAGTCATCGTCAGTGGTTCAATAAGCTGCACTTTTGTTCCCTCCTGGTCTTTCAAAAAGCACTTCACATTTCCTTGAGGTTTTCTGCATTTTCCTGTTTTATGGTGGAATCACTTAACTAGTCCATTTTTGAACTAGGAATGGCTTGTTATCCTGAAAGCATCACCTGCTGGTAGAATGGCCAGGGAATAGTGGGGATATGCCCCAAAATCACAAGACTTAAGAACTTCATCCAACTGCTAATTACAACTACAGCTAAATACAATTACAGCTACCACATTATGCACAGTCTCAGAGTTGGCTCTCACTCCGGGGTGGGACACTGGTCTGATGATCTGATGTTATTTTAGAAGCTCAATTTGCAGAAAAGACCTTTGGTATCAGTGTTATGATCAGTGACAAATCTGGGGGTTATGTCACCTTGCTTGAATATTCATGCTGTGTTCCAAAGAACTGCATCCTCCAGCTCCATCCTGGTTCAGGATGTCCATTTTGGGACGCCCTGCGTCAATTAACACAGCCCTCTGCTTCTCTTGGAGGCAGCTTGGGGGTTGAGCCTGTTGACAGGGACACCATCAAGCAGCCCCCCCGGTGCATCACGGACACCATCCTCAGCAAATCCCTGATCCTGAAAATCTTCATGTCAGCACTCATCATCATCAGTGGAACCCTCTTTGTCTTCTGGAAGGAGGTGAGGGAAATCTGCTCTGGGATCTTGTTTCCATCAGGGCGGGTGGGGCACAAGGTGAGAGCAGTTTGTGAAGGACATGAGAAAGGCTTTCTGGAATCCATCCCATGGGGAAGGATCAGTGTGGGCAGAGGGCTGAGAAAGCAGGGTCAGCTCCCAGCTCTGCTCCTGCCTCCCTCTGCTACTCTAACTTGGTCCTTCCCATCTACAATGGGGAACATTTTACTTGATGTGGTATCAATACTTTAAGGGACTTTTCACCTCGAGCTTTCCATTTTCCCAGCAGAAAATGCCAAGTACAATGGATTGCTGTTGGTACTTTAAGTTTCAGTAATTTAATTCAGAATGTTCTTCACTCAGAGTCCACATCAGTTTAAGAATTTAAAATACAGTTGATAAGATCATAAACTTTAAAAATATCGAAGAGAACTGAATGCCACCTATAATAACCAGAACTAGATTTACTCCTTTGTTTTACTACCCTTGGATTTGACTGGCCTCATTAAAGGGAACATTTAATTCTTCTATTGAATTGGCATATTTCTGTAAGGTTAAACTAACCCCTGAATTTCTGTGTGCTTCCAGAATCCAAAAGGAGGCATAACTCCTCGAACCACAACAATGACTTTTACCTGTTTTGTGTTTTTTGACCTCTTCAACGCCCTGACATGTCGTTCTCAGGTGAGATGGCTCTGTCAGCAGTAATTTCTTGTCTCAGATCACAAACATAAACATTAGGATATCAGCATTTTCCATAGTAAGGGGTTTTTTAATGTTATTTAAAGCAGTATGATTTTTATCAACTTTTTAAATAGATAAAATTATCCATCACAGTTCAAGTGCAACTACACTTTCAATTACATAGCTCTAAGTTAATGTTCATGTAACTTAAAAAGTAATGGAGATGAAATGAAAAGAAACAGGGTGACATTTAGCTCCAACAGAGATTGGGAAAAGTTACTTTTTATATTTTTTTTCCCCTTTTCTAGACAAAGTTGATATTTGAAATCGGCTTTTTCCGAAACCGCATGTTCTTGTATTCCGTGCTTGGGTCCTTTTTGGGACAGCTGGCTGTTATCTACATCCCTCCACTGCAAAAGATCTTCCAGACAGAGAATTTAGGAGTGTTAGGTAAGTTGCAAAATAAATAATGTTTTTGTTTTTTGGTTTTTTTTTCCTTAAAGTTTCTTTAGAAAGCAGATGCTGTTCCCAGTTTGTTCTGTTAGCTCCCAACACATCACTGGTAGGGGAAATCAACCAACGGCTCCTATCTCTGTGTATTTACACAGAGCTGTACCCAAATAGTAGTATTTAATATTATCCCAGCTTAAATTCTGATTTGCTGCACCTAAATGCAAGTAAATGGAGACATGCCAAGATTTTCCAGCTCTGTATGATGGTATTTCCTGGATCATTATGCAGACACTCCCTTTGGAAAGAGCTGAGTTAAACTTCAGTTTCTCAGCTGAAATGCAACACAGATTTTAATTTAAATCAGCAAATTGCACCCTACCACACCGTGTTACACCTACATTAGGCTGTTGTCATGATCAGGGGGCAGGGATCCCAAACCATTCCTGTTTCCACCCTCCAAGGGGTGGCCCTTGTAGTGCTGTCCCCAATTCTCAGCTGGCACAGGCACAGCGAGGCCACGTTCTCAGGAGTTCAGCAGCACAATTCCCAGCTGCAGGAAGGCCCTGGGCTGGGAATCCTGCCCTGCTGAGCTCACCTCAATTCCCTCCTGTCCCCCAGACCTGCTGTTCCTCACCGGCCTGGCTTCCTCAGTGTTCGTGGTGTCCGAGCTCGTCAAACTCTGTGAGAAGCGCTGCTGCCCCCCAAAGCACACGAAGGGACGTCACAACTGACTGAGACTGCCCTAAAACACCCTTGGAACAGAGCTGTGGTGCTGGATAACCCCAGTCCAGGGCTTTCAGACCCACACATCCTTCCTGAAGGTACCCAAGTGCAGCTGTACCAACAGTCCTCACACCAGAGACTCTTGTACCCACTCCTGAGCTGTCTGCAGGAACCTCCAGAGTGGTCTGAACCAAGAGCAGGTGTATTTTTATAACACTGTTCTGTATTCTAGAAGGCTGTGCTAGTCCCAGACAAAAGAAGTTTCACACCTGTACAGAAAAAAATCTATTGTGCATAAACAGAGATTTTATTTATTTAAATCAAAATCATTTTTATTAATAAAAATCTGCTGACAAGTGTCTGAGTGAGACCCGTGATTTAGACAAATCCTTTAATGTTTAATTAGAACAATGGAAAAGACCTGCCTTGGAGCATTTCTTTCCCTTCAATTTATAGTGTCTGTGGATTCCCAGATATCTGGGCTTGACTCAGCAAGACTTTCAAGGCAGCTGTGGGGAGCTCTCAAACAGAGCAGGGAGCTCAAGTTTTTGTACCTGTGTGACTGACAGGAGAAAAAGGGAAGGCTGATCAGACCCAGTGCTCAGCAGTGGATGGATTTAATGGGAAAGGGACCCACTTTCCACATGGATTTAATGGGAAAGGGACCCATTTCCACATGGATTTAATGGGAAAGGGACTCGCTTCCACAAGAGCCTGAGAGTAAAGGTGAGTCAGGAACAGAGCAGGGATGTTGAGCTTTGCAGTTGGGTCAAAACTACACAAAAGGGACTGAGCTGTTCAGATCACAGCTAAGCCCACTGCTGACAAAAGCTTTCTGGACATTTTTAGCTGCATGAGCATGAAGCCCAAATTTCTAAGTCATTAGGTTCGGGTTAAAAGAAAACTTGAGCCCATATTTTACATTTAAAGAACAGTTTGGAATAATCCCATCTGCTGGTTGGATCAGTAAATCAAACCTAGTAAATAATGCTTCACTGAGACATTTGCTAAAGTGCCAGTGTCAAGTTTTCTTCTTGCCCCCACCTTAACAGCTTCAAAGTGAAGAGGAAGAGTCTCAGACACAAACTTGTCAAAAAACCTACAATTCCAGAGGTCACAATGCTCTGCTGATAGTCACAAAATGAAGTTTAAACAGGATTACATTTTGGATGCATAGTCTAGAAAGAGACAGCTATACTGACACTCATTAAAAATCAAAGCAAACCTGGCCACTGAAATATTTTTGGTGGAGAGTAGCTTTGTACAATTCAATTTTATTTTTTTATACCCTTGCAGATGGTTTCAGTTCTCAAAGAACAAGCTTCTGCCTTGTAATGGAAGGAAAATAAAGCCTAGCTGTTTATTTTATGTTTAACTGCTGAAATTCAACTGTCTCCTCCTGTATGTCATCCACATGGGAGTGTTTAATAGGCTGAGTCACTGCAAAGTGAAAAAGACCTCTGAGACTCAGGGTGGGAGTTTGAGAATGTTCAAACAAAAGCTGCTATCACCACACTCACAGACAGCATCGTGTACTTACTACTCCTTACATTGTAAAATTTAATATTATTAATATATAGAGAGAAGAAAACTATACAAAATTATCAGTGCAATTGTTCTGATGGGTTTTTTTCTTCTGTGTGTTACAAACTTGGGAGATTATCTGGTTTCTCTAAGCAAAATACAGCATAAAAGGACATTCTCCCAAGCCTTTCACAGCACTCTCTGTACTGGAACAAACAGCACATAAATGTCCCAAGCATTAGTTCAGATACTCTACAAAACACACAGTTGAGGCCCAGGATGCCTGGCTGGAGGGGTTTCTTCATGCTCTCCTTTCAAGACTAAATTCATGTTGTTTAATATAATTTTTAAAAATTAGATCTACGTTAAGGCACATTGTTCAGAATATTCCAATCTGGCTCCCTATGAAAAACAACAGGTGGGGGGAAAAAATCTCATACAAGGAAAAAACAAGGGAAAGAATTTTAAGGAAGGCCACATGAGAGGAAACTAGAGAATTCTGTTGTTTTTCTCTAAGCTGCAAAGACAAACTCATGCCAGGACAAAGGGGATTGGACACAGTCCTTTTCCTCAGGAGGAGAAAGACTGACAGACAGAGACACTGATAACCAAACACTTGCTGCTGAGTTAGAAATTACAGCCCCTGAAATCAGGGTTATTTTTGACAAGGTAATTACACATAGAATTAGCAAGTTCAAACTAATAATTACTGAGAGATGGGAACTAATTCAAGTAGAAAAAGTCCTGAGTATAAGAGACCTGACAAAACTGGTGAAGAGTCACAAAACAGAGCACAAACCCCAACAACTGCATTTCACACTGTGGGGATTCTTTTCCATAACAGAGTAATCATTCCTCGTGTGGAAATAAAGTGTACAGCAATCTTCTTTAAACATTTGACAGACATAACCCTGATTTTTATTTCTTTCACTGGTATAGGTATCTGCAGATCCTGTTCCCAGTTAAATGTGGCTGCTTCTTACTCAGTCTTTTTTACAGCCTGATTTTTTACTCCAGTCTGATGAGGCTGCTAAAGAATGCACCTTCTCTAGAGAATTCTGCTGGAGGTATGGCCCATTCTTGGGATGAGTATGGCTCCAATGCTTCTGGTCTAAGTTTAAAAAGCAAGAGATAAGTTTCTGCAGAAACAGACAAAGTGAGATGCACTGGGGATAGTGGAGTACTATAAAACTTGTTGCTGCGTAATTATTCTGGACATCCTACAGCTCACATGGAATCACCTGCTGAAAATCTGACTTAGAAAGCCTCAAATTTAATGCTTTAACTGAAATAATGCAAATTAATAGCACCCTTCCTATGGCATCATGTGGACTATTCTATGCTCACCAGTGTAAGACATCATTACAGTCTGTATGCTTGGCTGACTAATTCCATTGCATGCAAATAAATATGTGCAGCTGAGGTATAAGAGCTTTAATCAGTGCCTTGAACAGGTTTTATAAATATATAACTATGTACATATCAATTCTCCAGGACAGAAAGCCACACTGTCAATAACTTCTGCTGCTTTCAATTCAGTGTGCAGACATGATCTATGGGGAATGAAAGCAGATTCATATTCAGCCATGCCTAATGATTATGTCCCCAGTTAATTTTTCTGTCCTCCCCAAACAAAACCCTTCAGGCAGAACAGTGCCTAAGTATTACCTAAATATTTGAGACCTAAATATTACACAAGTACAAGGTTTAAGCTTTGTCCCAGACAATGAGGTAAATTTCAAGGGGGGAAAAAAAAGGGTAAAAAATATCTTGTGCAAGAAACACCATCACCACTTGAAGCAAGTAAAAGTAAAGGGTTTTTGTGTTACTGTGGCTCCTTTAGCTCTCATCATCATCTTCTTCATCCTCCTCCATGGGCTCCCGCAGACCTTCGCTCTGGCGGCTTTTTCCAGCCATTTCCAACAAGGCCTGAGCCTGAGGATCCACGTCCAGGATACTCTTCTTACCTTTTCTCTTCAAAACAAAATAAAACACAGTCAATTTAAAATGGCAGGGTCAAGCCACAGGGAAGGGACACGCTCAAAAATCTGTGATGTGGTCTGCAAGCTTGGCACAAGGGAGAAGACGTATTTCCAATTTCAGAATCCACCAATACATCAAATGATTTTTATTGCTGCAGTTACATAAAATAGCCATAAACTGCTCCTGAGATGACAGTGAGCTACTTCAAGTTTATTCAGGTTACAAGCCATCCAGGACATCCTGGTTAACCCCACCTCAGCCTGAAGTGCTGATGTGAACATTTTAAAGAAGAGATCCAGTTACAATTCATCATTTTCTGTAAACAGTTCGCTCTGTTTCTCCTTAGAGCTATGTATCCAGGGCACATTAATTTAGTGTGAAAAGAAGTAAAAATTAAAAAGAAATATATTTTAAAACCCCACCAAACTGTACAGACCAGACAGTTTAATAGGAGAATAAATTGCAGGGATAGAGGAGGCTGGAGAGAGGGCTCCTACTCATTCCCAAAAATAAACCAAGTGCAGAAAGACTGGCACAAACCTATTCACATAAATTTACAGTAGAACAATAGTAAATTTAAAGCTATTGATAAAGAAAGCTTTTGGGTCTCTTCCTGTACTACAGATTAGACTTCACTTGAGAATTTCCAGTGCTTTTAGAAACTCTGGGTTTTACTGAGCCACTCCAAGGAAGTTCCTCCCAGAGACCATTCCTCAATATCAAAAAGGCCTTTTGAAATTCAAAGTACTGCTATTCTGACTATCACCTCATGGCTCCTGATACTCTTTCTTGTACACACCCTCAATAATTCCACCACAGTTTTGCTATTTGGTGCTACAAAACACATGGCACCAACGCTAAAAAAAATGTTATTCACTGCAATGAAGAGCAAGTGTTTGAACAGAGAACTGCAGACCCTGAGCTTTGCATTCCCATCTCCTGTTCCAACCAGGACACAACTTCACAGGTTCAATTCACAGTTTCACCTACCCCTGCACTCTCAGGGGCATCTCCCACTGCCCAAACTTCCATGGCATCCAGGGTAAAATCCTCCTTGGCTGACAGCTGGGGGCTGTTGTAGGTGGTGCACCGAGGTTTGGCTTTGCTGTGGCCCTTCCCATAGTCACTGTCTATCCAGAGGCCAAAGTAGCCATGCTGTCCTCCCATCCCCTGGGGAGAAAACCAGCACATTAAACACATCCTGCACAGGGAAAACACACTGGGAAAGTCAGGAAACCTGAGAGTAAGCTGCTGTGGTCAGTATTTATGCCACACTTCTGTGGATAGGTGAAAAAAGGGGATTGTGAGTGAAGCTGGGCCTCTGTACCCACATCTGTTATTCCTCAATGCAACTAAAAATTCACCTGAGTGATGCTGCCCTACCTCTGTGCTTCAGAGAGTACAAATATCTGTGACTTGTGCCAGAAATCAAGCTCCTGGCTTTTGTTTATTGACTATTAACAGTTCCATTTCAAACAGAGTGGCAGTGCTCGGGTTTGCTGCCTCCTTTCCATTTAAGAAAGTACCTACAGAAACCAATAACGTAATTTGATGTTGTTCACTTTCTCTAGAGCAAATGAATTCCAGCCTGCTGCAATCCCCAAAGTTATGGGCACATAATGCTCCAACACTGTAAAGCATTTCCAAGACAGGTGGTGTGTTGTAGCTCTGTAGAAACTCCTCTGCTTCTGGAGAGCTCATTTGTGAACTTGAGCAGGAGCAGCTCCTGCCACTGTCATCACACAGCAGCAGCAGCAGCTACTTGCAATGTCTGCACTCTCATTCTGCTGGCCTTTCTCCTCTGTAATTCCAAAAGCAGTTGGTGTGGCAGGGAGAGCAGCCAGCAGGAAAATCCTCAGTTACACACATCACTGTTTTGTGCTGCTTCAGGCAGGCAAATTCCCTCAGAGAGTAACAAGTGAAATAAATCTGCTCTCAGAAAGAAAGAAAAAAAAACACAAAACACTTCCAAACGCCAGCCACAAATCCAATTTCCAAATCATCGTTTCTGAATACTTACAAGTCCATTTGGCATAGTCTGTTGGCCATGGTTTAAATACATGAAGTGGTCATTGTACCCTGTGTATGTGTACACAGCCAGAGTGGGGAAAACAGAAAACAAAAAGCATCTGTTGTCACCTGCAAACAGAGAAGCACCTCAGGTCAGACAAGAGGTCAAGCAATAACTTAAATTAGAAAAAATAATTTAAGCTGAATAATTCAAAGACAGCAGCTGCTATCTCAGAAAGCTGGTAGATCTCCCATCAAGGTTTAGATGCATTTTTTATTCTCATTGAATTCTGTGCAGCCACAAAAATCAATGCAATTACAGCCTGTGATCAAGGGCAGAGTCAGAGGCACCACTAGGACATCATGTCACTGTGTCACCTACCCCAGGCTCATTATAGCACCTAAAACTGGCCAGCTGACAGACCTGTACAAAGTGGGGTGAATGCAGACATCCCTAATTCTGACTGCATTGATACATAAATCAGTTCAGAGTTGATGATTTAGGGCAATTTTCACCATGCCCAGCTCAGGATTCAGAGGCACCTGTGGTGGGTGCTTGCCCTGTGTGTTTTGTGTGTTTCTCTATCAGGAAAAAAACACAAGGAAAAGGAATGTGTAATCAGTGTTAAATAGTATTATACTAACTGTCTGAAGTGGTAATTCTCAAATACTCATTTAGGACATGAATTGAGTTTCTAACATAAGCAGAGTGAGGACTCCCAGCAATACCAAATACCCATAGCCCGTGTTTTTTTCCTCACAAATCCATCACAAACATTCTTTCCAAAGAGTTCTTCAAAAACCCTCTCTTCTCCGCCGAAGTTTTAAGGGAACAAGAAGTTTAGCTTGTCCAAAAAATCCTCTGGCTGCTGGATTTTGGAAGGGGAAAAAGACAGTGAACAGATGGCTAAGAGGAGGCTCAGGTGTTCCTGATGAAGGACTGCCATCCTGTGGACAAATTATTTAGACACTAATTCATCATCTGTGCTCTGCTTCATTCACTTGCATTTAGTTTTCAACCTAAGCAGCTACAGGGCTCGATAGATTTCCCTGAAAACATGTTCTGTGGTCAATTAATCCTGCAATGTTAAAAGCCTTATCAAATAACAGATTATAAATATTAATCAGCAACACGCCTGACTGCCATGCTAAGAATAACTCTGCATGTGTTTTATGTTCTTTGAAAATTAGTGTTGTTTTTGCCACAGCAAAATTCAGTTGGAAGCGTAAGAAACATTTTTGTGTCATTAAAAGGGACGTCAAGGGGACAAGATTCTTGTGCCTGCACACAAAACAGGGAATTTACCAGAGATACTGAAGAAAGGAAGGTGAGTTTTTACCTTGAAACTGTGGCTTCACCTCCCAGGAGTGAGATGCAAAGCCACCAAAGAGGAAACCATCCAAGTCCCTGATGATCACCAGGCAGGGGCCCTTGTTCACTATGTGGGCACACAGCTGTGAGAAGCTTTCCCCGTGCAGCCTGGAGGAAAACAAAAGCTGCCACTTGTGCTGCATCTCTGCAGGCAGGTGGGAGTTGATGTAGATGATGGCTGGGATGTCAAAGAGGCTGACAACTCCTCTCCCTTTGACGCCTTTGCAGTGAGGGACCAGGTTGAGGATGTCGTTGGTCTGGTCTGGGAGGGAATGCAGGACGTGGAGGCCTTGCCTGATGACAACGCTGAGGAAAACTGAGATCTGGGGGACTCTGTACACCCAGTCCTCAATGACACTTTGGTCAAAATCTGTCTCCAGCAGCTGAGATCCCAAAGGTTTTGTCCCATCTAAAGAACAAGACACACGGGGACAGGGGTAAGTTTCCTCATCTGGAAAATAATCAGGTGATTTTTAAAGTGTAAACATAATGCTCCATTATTGTAATGGAGAGAAAAATATGAAAGGAGCCAGGAACAGTGAAGTGTCAACTACATTAAACAAATGCAACACAGAACTGAGAAACAGTTACCTGTGGCATTCTTTGATTGGGCTGTCATGATTTAGAAACACAGACTCCAAGCATACAACTCATGAAATGTTCTTTACAAGACACCAAAATCTGTTATTAAAATGGTGCAAGACAGACCTATGCTTTACAAAAGGACATAGTCAAAAATACATGATAAATTTTACTTAAATAAGTATTATTTAGATGCCCATTCCTATAATTTGCAAGTCAGGTATTTGTAAAACAGACATGTTTCCACAACAAACTGGGACTTCAGGTCAAATCTCACCTGAATTTAGGGGAGAAAGAAGGTAAGGTTAAATAAATAAAATTCCAGCGTCATTTTTTAAGCACTAGGTTTGAAATTTTGGTCTCACCCTTTAAATTCAAAGCTGTGACCTAAAGAGAGAAATTCTCCTGAGATCAGTCATTGCACAAGCCCTGGGCATATGCTGAATCAGGGCTGCTTACCTGGAAGCTTCAATTCTGACAGCAGCTCAGAAGCCAAAGCTTTGACTCCACTTGAAGAATCCCTCGTGTTCTCCAAACTCCAACCTTTCAGCTCCTTCCTGTAGCTCAGTACATGGACTACAGATGTGATCAGATCCTCTGTGAACTTAGAAGATTAAAATATCACCATTTTGGTATTTCTTAAGTGAAATATTCAAGAGCTTCAAAGGATCATCTGAAGATAAAGTCAAGCAGTAGTGACGCTGTAATCCCAAAGGCAGAAACATCTCTTGCCAGGACAAGTCAGGAACTACAGAAATGCTATTTTGGTGTCACAGGCCTTGAAAAGGATCCTTATTCATACATGTTACTTCACAAAGCAACTTCATAAAACAGGGAATTGAAAGAGGGAGGAGAGGGTCAAGTTTTGCAGCGTAGGAGCTGCTAGTGAATTACTGTTCTCTGATATCTCAAAAGCTACACAGTTGATGCTGCAACTAAATCTCTAGACAGCATTTCACTCAGTTCCCAGAAGCACACACAGCCCATGCTGGCCCTAAACTACAGCCCTGTTCTCTTACTGTCCCTCCAACACACATTTAACTGCTCGTTTACCTCTTGGATTTGTTTACCCTTCAGAGGCCCTCCCGTCTTGGCGATCATTCTCATTATGATGCTAATCTTCTCATCTGCATTCCCTTTTAACAGGTTCGACATAAAAATCACGAACTGCTCCTTAGCGATCTGTTCACTCAGCCCGGACGATTTGCCAGGCAGGTCAATGCTTTTCATCCCATTGTACAACCGAGCAGTCATCGGCTCTGGCAGCGGCTCCCGGGTGTGTGCCTGCAGTGAGAGAAACAGCAAAGAGCAACATTTTACACATAAAGAATTACTGAGGTGCCCCAGGTAATCTGTAGTCTGTAGTATCAGCAATAAACTTTTGTCAAAGAACTGCTTTGACAAGAGAAAAACTAAAAATCTCTATTTTTTTAGTGATTTTTCTTTTAGTGATTGAGGTTGATACTGTTTTTTTGTGGAAGCGCCATGGGATTCAGAAAAATCAACACTGGAAAGTCTTAATAGGATATTAGCAAAGGGTTTCTAGGTGATAACTCTGGTGGCAAAGGTTTACAGCTCTGCCAGTTGAACATTCAAAATTGTGTTTTAATTATGCTTTCCATAGTGCAGCTTAACTTTTTTAAGTTAAAAACATTTTCCATATCTCAGGTTTGGCCTCAAGGCAGTGTTTAACCCCACATACATGTGTAAGAAACAACCCTGGAAAGTTTCCCCCTGCACAGCAACTAATTGAAGCACAGATCACCTGATTTTTAAAAAGCATCCCTGGTGTCAAAATCAGCACTTATTCATCTGGATGGCATGCTTGGCCCTTTGAATTGAAATCTAGCTGGAATATATCATCATGCATCACAGCTCTGTGGGAAAGATCTGACTACGGATTCAACTTTTGGAGTGTTCAAGATAATTACAGAGTTTAAAAATAAATCATCTCAAGAACATGCACACAGGAGGACGTGATTACCCAGTGCCCTCACTGTGCGCAGAGATGTGACCTGACTCCTCCACACGGGGTGCAGCTCAGTGGGGACCGTGCTGAAATCAGGGGATTTCAAACCTGCCTAAAAGCCCGACCCCACTCAGGGGAGCTGCTGTTACTGATTCCTGGCTCAATCCCACTCTTGGGAAGCCACCCGGGCTGCTCCCATTTGCTGTTAATGGCTGTTGCTGGGCATGAGAGATCCAATATCCTGAGCTCTGCGCTGCCTGCACTGACGTCAGAGCCACAACTCCCATTGATCCCAGCAGCAGCAGGAATAGCAGGCACAGCCTTTCACATCAGAGAGCTCCAGAGCGAGGGAGGGATGCTCACAGGGGGTGCAGCTGTCTCTGAGAGGCTTTCTAAAAATCCTACATGAGCCTCAAGTGGGAGAGGCAGCAGGGAACACAACTAAAACATTATACTCAAGGTTTTTTTACTTCACACTGCTGAATTACCTACCTACTCCCTACCCAAACCCACCACTTCACTGTGCTGTTTCATTTTGCTCCTGGCTGCTTCAAAGAGTGGACCTGGGGTGCAAAAAAAAGGAGATGTGTAAAAAAGGACTCCTTAATAACCATCTAACTCACACCTCTGACAGCTTAGAAGCCTTGATTTAAAAAGGCTCCAGGAAATTACCAAGAGGTTCCTGCTCCACCTGCTTCCCAAGGTATGCAGTGCAGCCTGTCCTGGCCCTGATGTGCACCCTAAGCAGAGAGCAGAGCTGGGTACCAGATTATTATCGGATATAATCTGTCACATCTCAGTCCAGGCACAAACACTGTCACCTATAAGACAGAAATGTCATTTGCCATTCTCCCTGCACCTAGAAGGAAGTCTTCCAAAAGATTTTAATTTAGGCTGCCAAACAAGAAGGCAGGAAGGGAAAAGGGAAATGCCCATCAAGGATCACACTGATCTAGGGGAAAGATGGAAACAGGAATTCTGCCAGGTCCCAAACAATTAACAGGTACCAAGGGTGTTGGATGAGTTAGTGCTGAAAAACCAGGCAGCAGGAACATAATTTCCAAAAACTGGTGACAGCTCATGAACAGCCAGGCTGCAGGAAGGCTGAAGCTGCTCTGTATGCACAGGCATTGCTGAACACCTTAAAATAACCTGCTGCTTTCAATGAGTTTTAATTTGACCCCATTATCTGTGTAATATATATAAAACTGCACTTTACCACCACATTCATTTGGCCACTTAGTTCCTGACTAGCTGAAGTTATTAAGAATCCTAATGACTCATTTTTCTCTTTTCTTGATTAGAAAATGAATGCAAAGTTAATCAGAAGCATAATGCATGTTAATCAGCAAAAACAGGGAGCCACAGCTTAATCAAGTCAAATTGAATTCTCTCCTTTTAGTACAAGTGAAGAGATTAGAGACAGTGATATGTCAAGGGAGACAGGCATAACCAAATAATATCTGACTTTGTGACAGCTTCTCAAGACAATCTGTAAATGATCCCACACTTCAGACTCCAGGGGTAAAAATATTCTTCCCATTTTTCAGGTCTCTGTGAAAATATTTCCATAAACCCCAACTTACTTCAGAATCAGGAAAGCTGCAAATGGACCCTNGGTCTCTGTGAAAATATTTCCATACACCCCAACTTACTTCAGAATTGGACCCAAAAGTTCAATTTAAGAGATAAATGCAAACTTGAAAGTCACTACTCTGGTTAAACTGCGGAAAAAGGTTAAATATCCATCCTGCCCCAAAATATGAAAAGTTAAATTGACATGAGCAATCCTTAAAAAATACCACATCTTTATGGAATTCTGTTCAATGCACTACATCCCAGCTACGTCATGAATAACAGATTGTCTTGCCTGTAGTGCTGCCAGAGTCACAGTTTTCTTTGCAGCTTTGGCATTTTTTGCTCCAGCTGAGCCACTCGATCCTGATAAGGTGTCGAATAGTCCATCAATGTCAGACTGCTCCTCAGGAAGAAACCTGGAAAGGTGATTCTGATAGGCATTGCTTTCAGCATTCCCCATCTTTTCAACCTGAATCAAAGAGAAAAAAAAAAAATCAAAAGAAACATTAAACACAGAAAGGTATCACAAGGGCCATGAAAGTCACATCAAACAGACTAACACACCAGTGCAAGCTTTACAAGAAGAGCAAATTAGCAGCCTTACAGGAAATTATTAAAACTCCTGTTTAGTCTCTGTGTTCACCAAGGCTCAGTGAACCTGGAGAACATCTGTGAACAGGAACTGTGCTTTAAAAGCTGACAGTCTGACAGCTCTTGGCTAAAACCACCCTGGCCACCAATGCAAGCCTCAGTCAAGTCTCTACCAAATGGAAAAACCAATATGATCTAATGGTTAAATCAGTTTAGACAAAGTCACCGTGAGTTTGACAGCTGGAATACGTCCCTAACATGAAGGGAAAAAAGCCTGATAATGGATTAGTTATGACACATTATGCTGCATCTTTCTGGTGCATTAATGGACTGAACCTAAGTTTGCCAATATGATGTGGCACTAAAACACCACCACTGCAAAGTCTCTGAAAATCACATGAGAGTGGGTTTCTTTTTATGGACACTCTGTAAAAATAATTTGAAACAAAGGAAGAAAAACATTTAGAAATTCAACTCAAGACCCATTAAAAACAGATTCATACGAAACCAATAAATCAATCATTGGGAGTTGGTACCCACAGAATTAAAGTTGGCGATGGGGGGTTGATTTGGGGTTTGTTTATTTTACACTTTCAGTGGTACAACTATTTCTCTCAATGTCCCAGGAATCACCTGCATTACAGAAACTTGATTTTTGGTGTTGTCTGGGGTGACAACATGAAAAAGAACAGATACGGAATAAAAAGATCATTTTGTAGGGGTTTTTTTTCCCGCAAATTCCATGTCCTTCCTGACAGCTCTCTTTTGCAGACAAGCCGATGATACAGCCCTTCAGCCGTCTCCGAAGGACACACTGTTGAGCCCAAAGCAGTATCCCTGCCCTTAACTTTGTTTACCGTAGACAAGAGGCCGGGTTGTGGCTGCTTCACCTTCAGGCCTAAAGCCTTGTGTGCCTGAGGAAGATGCCGATCGTGGGGCAAACACCGAGGGGTGAATGGAAACCACTGTAACCTAGAACACAGACCGTGGAGACGCTGTTAATTTAAGCAGAGAACACTGGACAAAGGGGGTCCTTGAAAGGTTTATTCCCGGTGTGCCCAGCCCGGCTCAGCCCTGCCCATTTCCCTCCGCAGCAGCTCCCCGCCCCATCCCGGTGACGAGGCGGAGGCAGAGCTGGGGCGAGCCCCCTGCCCGCCCCTCGCTTACCGGCAGGTGACCGCTGTGTCACCGCTGTGACACCGGCCCGGGCCCGGCCCCGATGGTCCCCGTGCTGTGACACCGGCCCGGGCCCAGCCCCAATAGCCCCGATCTGTGACACCGGCCCGGGCCCGGCCGGCGCCATCCGGCACCTCCGCCCGCCCGGCCGGGGCGGAGCGCGGGGCCGGCGCTCGGCCACGGGGAGGGACGGGGGAGCGAAACAGGAAGGGAAAGGGATGGAGGAAGTGGAGGAAGGCAGGGAAGGGATGGAGGGAAGCCGGGAAGGCGAGGAGCAGCGGGGGTGTCCCCGCGATCCGGAGGGGACGGGCGGGCGGTGCCGCAGCCCGCAGTGGAAGGCGGGGAGGAGGCGGCCGGAGACCAGCGAGAGCGCGGCCAGCCCGGCTCCGGGAGGGGCTGCTCAGCCTTGAGGGGACCCTTCTCTCTAAGGGAACGCTTTCCCCTGAGGAAACCCGCATTTTTTCAGGGAACTCACTACCCTGAGGGAACATTTCTCCCTGAGGAAACCCTCCTTTTTGAGCGGACCCTTCCCTCCTTTTTGAGGGAACACTCTGCCCTGAGGAAAGTCTCCGTTTTCAGGGGACCGTCCACCCTGAGGGGACCCTGCTTTTCCAGAAACCCTTTTCCCTGAGGAAACACTTCTTCCTGATGTATCCCTTTTGCCTGAGGAGACCCTGCTTTTCCAGAAACCCTTTTCCCCGAGGAGACTGCTTTTCCAGGAAAACCTCCCTGAGGAGACCCTTCCTTCCTGAGGCATCCCTTTTCCCTCATCCTCCCTCGCCCTTAAAATGTGTTTCAGAAAGCGTAAAAATTCAGAGCTATAGCTGGGACACAGCGACCACCCCGTGCAAACTCCTGTCAGGGCTGAGGTTGTCAGATGCCCTGTGCTGAAGCATTTTAAAAAGCATCCCAAAAAGTATCCTGGGAAGGTCCCAGAAAGGTCTGAGGGAGGTGTTGCTGGCCCTGATCTGTGCTGGAAACACTTTGGGAAGGGAAAAGCTGGGTGTGCCCGTGTGTAATAAATACACACACACAGAGGTCACTTTCAGGGTAAACACTCGGGCTCTGGTGAATTTCAATGGCCCTGGGGAGTGGAGGGAGAGCACAACAATTTCTCTCAATGATTAGGTTCGGTTTCTGTCTGCTGACTGGCAAAATCGGGCTGGTCTGAGGCTGAGAGGTTAAAAAGGTTGTACATGGGCTAAGGGACAAATGCAAGGTCACGGGGACTGGCCATGCCTTCAGTCAGATGTGAATAATTGGGAGAGAAATTATAACCTCAGTGGCTGCAAAACTCTGGTCCCAGAACTCACTTTTTTTCCCCCCCCACCCAGGCTGGCAACTTTTCATCTCATTTGCTTTTTTCCCCTTGTTCTTTCAGCCACAGGGTTTGGTTCCTGCAGCACGCCAAGGCCTTCACATTCATAGCAGTGACACCGTTTTTGTCCATGCTTTGTCTGACTTTGATTTTTCCTGCAACCTGAGCTCAGTGTGAAGCCTCCTTCTCCTCCCAGATGGGGAGGAGATGGGCAAATTCCCACAAATCTGGTGTTGTGAGTGTTCCTGCAACGAGGTACCATGGAACAGCTTTGGCATTTGACTTTTAATTATAGTCTGATCAGTGTGTTTTCAACAGAAAGCAGAAATGTACAAAAGGAGAGAATTTAAGGGAAAAAAATAATAGTTACCCAGAGAAGTTATTAATGTCCCATCCCTGGAAGTTTTCAAGACCAGGTTGGACAGAGCTTGGAGCACCCTGGGATAGTGGAAGGTGTCCCTGCCCATGGCAGGGACATGACATGAACTTTAAGGTACTTTCCAACCCAACCCAATCTGTGATTCTGTCTCTACTAACTATGGCAGAGCTCCCACTGTTTTGCTCTTTTGCAAGAATGAGTAAAAATCTTGGTGTCAAGTTAAACCACACTTTTTAATTGTGGGTAGTTTTGTTTTTTTTTAACCTTCACGGATGCAAACTTTCATAAAAACCTGTAGAATAGTTCTCTTGTTGCCAGCTCAGAAACAGATTGACCAGAATTCCAGGGTGGATGCTGTTTCAGATTCTCTCTGATCACCACTAGAGGCACAGGAGTTACCCAGCTCCTGTCAGCCGGGCCAGGACATAGCAAGTAAAAATTAAGGAATTAATGGCATGTTCATGTGATGTGAACTCAGCCTGGGTTTTAGAAGAAGGTGTCCCTGCCCGTAGCAGGCTCGAGATGACAATTTTAACTCAAAAAAGCTCAAAATATTCCAGGATTCAATGGCATTCCTCTGGAAACTGCTGGAGATGTCTTTGCCCACACGGTGGCATCGCATGTTTAGGAAGTTCTCTGTGGAGTTCACACTGCGGGCTTCAACACGGCTCCAGGTGGGTTTGGATTCCCCTGTTTACACACCGTGTGTTAGAAGTAAAACCTGTGTAATAAATTAGTTCATCTCTTTACTATTAACTCCTTGTAATGACCACGAGGACAAAACTCGGTTCTTGGTGGAAGTCGCTCCCTGGGTTGTGTGAGCAGGTTCTGGAAAAAGTGTGTTTGGTTTCCATCAGTGTTGGTGAACTTCCAGTTGATGCCCAAGGAGAAAAGTGAAACGCGCAGAATGAGAAAAACAATTTATTTTTTTTTTCATTCAAGTTAACTTTTTCTTCTTTAATTCGTTTTTAAAGGTTAGTGTTTCTGTGGATGTATTGCTTCACATGCAATTGGATTTTTACATTGGTTTGTTTTACGGGTTGTGTTTCATATTTTATCTCTTTCTCTAGGACCTCTTTTCAGCCTGGAAATACAGGAGTAGAGATTGATGTCTTACTGGCTTTGCACTAAGACTGACAACCAGCCAGCTCATTCTGATTGACCAGTATCATCTTCACAAACAACTGACGATTTCATGACCCTTTTTCTCCAGCTACTGGGCTCAGAATCAGTCAAAAGCTCCTGAAAGGTACCCGGCCTAGCTTAGCTCAAATTTATCCTCTTTTGACTGTGAACTTGTGGGTTGGTTTGCCCTGCCCGTCAGTCTAACCCGAGCTTCCTGCTGCTCCTGGACAGGGTTTTGTCACTTGCCTGTGACATTAGGCTGTAAACTGCAGGGTAGCCAGCTCTTAAAGCCACAAGATACTCGCACTAAATCGCACAAATTATGCTCCTGCTGCGGGGGAATTTCCAGGTCAGAGGCCAAACGCCCTTTACACGCCGTTTTTTGCACCCAGAGTGTAAAAAGTCAAGCTGGAAACCTGGTGCATAAGGGCAGCAATTCGGAGCTCTCTTTAAATGAGTCGTCACTTCCTCATGTGTATTTTCAGCTACTCAGCAGAGCTGGTTAAATGTCTCCAGTGCTTTGTTTCTGCCAGTAAGAAAGAGAGAATACACTAAGATTCCTTTTAAGGACATTCAGGAATATGCTGGTGTATAAAAAAGAGGAAAAAACACAAGAAGCTTCTGTGAACAATTGTGGCTAATTTTGTGAACTGCTGTTAGACGTGTGTTTGATTGCAGAGTGAAAAAAACAAAACCACAAATCCCCGAACTATTTCGTTTAAAAGACTGTATACTTTTGACCTTAATAAAAGGGACTAGGTTTGGTTTTATTAGTTTGCCCCAGACCACAGAAAATTTAGATGACCTTAGTTCCAGGTAATCCTCATTTCAGTTCAAGTCTCAGGTAAATCTTCAGATAAAATAAATTATTTCAAGATAACAAAATAGAATGTAAATGAATGAACTAAGCAGCTCTACATTTATATCAAGCACATCTGTTTTACCTCAGTTATCTTTTAGTTTCTGTAAAATTATTTTTTCTCCTCTCTTGAGTTGGAACAGAGAAATCTTGCAGCTCGTTAGCCTTGTATACATATGTTAAAGTTGTTACCTCTGGTGTCAGTGATTCAGAACCGTTCTGATTCACCTTTGATATGATTCATACCTCGAACTGAGTTCTCACCAGTTGAGGCCAGCTGAGAAAGAGACCCTGCTGTGCCAAAGACTGTGCAGACAGACAGGATTTCTGTTCCAAAGAGCTTATAATTAGCTGCATTCACACATGCAATGAGCAGAACTCCAGCCCTCTCAGCCACAGGCATCTGGGAACTCCAAAAATGGTGATACCACACCGGAGGCACTTTTCAGCAGGGTATTTTGGGGGTGTATCCACCTTCTGGGAAAGGGAGATTGGGATAGGTCAAAATAAACCATTAAGTTTCCAGCCTCCTGCAGCCTGGAGTGTAGGTAAGCACTACTGTAAGTCACATGGAGGAAACACATCTGATGCTTTTGACTTCCCAGTTATTACTCAGCATTTCAGTTCCATTATCCTGCAGAACCCTGGCCTTTGCAAAAGAGGTCACATTTAAGTTAAAAGAGGTGAATTATAAGAGACCCATAACCATGTTTTAGGGTCTAATGAGCACGAAAGTGATTTCAGCTCTTTCAATGCCATTGGGCTCCGTGTTTCCTGTTTTGATGGGGACACGAAGTTTCACAAGCCATCTGCAGTCACAGTGCAATCCTGCAATAACGTTATTTGGTGAAACTCGTTGTAGGCCCAGCCCACTGATCATCTGTAGGGTGACTTCAGCACAAAATTCCTTTGACTTTAAAAGGTACGGCCCAAACCTACCCCCGATGCCCTTTTATATCCGTGTCGTTCAGCTCTGCCTGTAACTGGCTGCTGGAGGAGCTGCACCTTCACAGCTTCTCACCTGATTTGCCTTCGGGTTTTTGTGGGATTGCCAAATAAGGGTAAAAGAAAGTCTGATTCTCACCCGAACTGAGCCCTTAGTAGCCACAAAGGAAGTTCTGGGTTTTGCAAGTCTTTGTGCTTCCCTTTACAGACCCCTCTGCCTGCTGGTAACCAACTCTTCTATAAAAGGAGAAAGGGTGCAGTGAGCAGATCAATCTGATTATTGGGGTTTGAACTAGATGATGTTTAAGGTCACCTCCAAACCATTCTCTGAGTCTGTGATTATGGGTAGAGATTAGAACATGCAGTGTTTTAGAAAATGTACTTATAGGTGGGATAATATCCATATAAACCACAGCCAATTTAACAAGGCAAACGATCCTTAACAAGAGAACCTCTTCCACCAAGTATGCAACCTTTGATGCTGAGAAACACTACACAGCCCCTTTTGTTTATTTTCTGCTTAGCCCAGGCCTAGTTTGAATTAAATTCCAGATTACTTACAGCATTACCCAACTCTTTCGTTTTGTTTGCAAAGTTTTGTAATCTGTGTTTAGTGAAAACTACAGAGGAGTACAGCAAACCTATAACTGATTGAAGGAGTCAAATGGTAGAATTCTGTCTCTTACTGAGTATCAACAGGTTTTGGGTTTGCTTTTTTGTTTGTTTGGTTTATTTTGGGTTGGGTTTTTTTTCATTTTCAGGCTGCTTTCTATGAAGGGATTTTAGAATTTGTTGAGGGTATTTTTTCCAATGAGGAAGTCTTCCACAGAAAATATATAACTTCAGCTGTTTCCATATATAGTACTGCAGGACGGAAAGCAGAGCATCCTTTTGCTGCAGATGGAAACACAAGGTCTCATTTCCTCAGAGCACAGCCTAATCCCATCCATTTCAATTGTAATGTGGGCAGCACTACACGCAGTAGCACTGTGGCCCAGACTTTTTGTTCTGTTTGTGAGCAGGGGTCACCTCACAGGGTGTTATCACCATCGTGTCCTTGGGGTCAGACTGTTTGGTCTGCCCACCCCAAACCCTGGAAGTGCTACCGCCATCAGAAACAATGAGGGGAAAAACATCAAACAGTTTTAGAGCGCTGCATCTGGCAAACAAAAACATGTTTGAGTACGAGATGGGAAAGTTCTGGTAGCATTCCTGAACTCATTTTCACCCTTGTTCACCTCTTTAATGAATGCAGACTCTTTCTCCAAACAGGGGGACAAAACCCCTCGAAACGTCTTAGATTTGTGAGGGAAGACTTTTTCAGCAGGGCAGCTGTGTTTCTTGGCAGAGTGCAGTACTGACACCCACCATGTAACAAGAAACCAGTGTTTTGTCCTCTGTTGTATGGAAAACCCTTAAGTTTTGAAAATAAGTGATGGAAACATGATCATGGCTTGTGATGTGAAGGGCCATTGAGTAAACAAATGAATTTCTTGCAGTTTCAGGGGTTTGTGCAAGTGGCATTGCACTGCTTTGTAACGTGCAGCTCCTTTTCCCACACAGCTTGTTCCCTTCCACCTGGGCTGGATTTCATCTATTCATTCTCTGTTTGTGCAGTACAGTTTATTTCCCACCGTAACTCATCTTTTTGACTGCTTCCCATATTTCTGCCCGGGTGTGGAGTGTGTCTCTCAGAGTCCAAAACCTTTGGTTTACCTTTCCCTGAGTAACCCAGTGCCCACAGTGGGATGGTTATTGCCCAAAGCAAAACCAGAGCAGGCTGTGGGAGCACCCAGTTGTTAGATTGGGATCAGTGCTGGGATCTCTGCTCCAAGAGTATCCGGGAAAAGGTGAGACACCAGATTAAAGTGTGAGAGAGGAAGCTGTTCCTGCCTCATGCCTTTCCCAGGGGTGTATGTATATATACACACTATATATAGTATGCAGTCATGTCCTTGTACATCTCAGCATTGCCAAATTGCTCCGATCAGTTCCAGGTTGGTTTTGTTTCAAAATTTTTGGCTATAAAATCCTGGTTCTGGAGCAGCTTCCTGTGTGTTCCAGCAGTTTCCTGTGTGATCCAGCTGTGCTGCCTGCTGGAGCCATGAGCTGTGGCAGGAAGTTGGGGCAATAAACTCCTTCCATCTCAGTGTTTATGCCACATGTGGGTACTCCAGTGCCTTCAGAAAACACTGTGTGACAGATGTGTCCCCCAAAGATGTGTCCCCCACAGGTGCTCTCCAGAGCAGAACACAGCAGCTTTCTCTGTGTTTTCTGTTTTCAAAGTTGTACTTTATCACAGGAGAGTGAAACCATCATTATCAACAGGCAGTCTTAAAACTGCAAATCCAGCTCTTCTCCCCAGTACAAAGAGCTGTTAAAGGTCAGTCTGGCTTTTTAAAGCTCAGGCCTAATTAGGTATTGCAAACAAGCAAGAGGATAACCTGTGCTTTTATATTGAGTAAGGTACCAGTGAGATCAAGATAGTAACAGTGAGCTGGGACAGCTTTGAAGGGCTGCCTGTAAATCATCTGCTGCTGGAGGTGACTCAGAGAGTGTGTCCCCAGACAGGGCTCAAGTTGCAGTTTAAAGCAGCGATTTCCAGCACTAAACAGAAAATATGTCACAGGAGATCAGAGTCCAGGCCAAGCTCTGCCTTTAGGTAGGGCTCTGTGCTGGCAGCTGGTGTGGGGGAGATTCGAGGTGGTGGGGAAAAGAAGGTGAAGTGGTGAAATGCTTTGTGTGAATGGTTGGAATTGAAAAGTGCAAAAAACCTTTGGGTTTTTTTTTCCCAAGGTCTGTCGTTGTCTTGCTCTGTGGCCTCAGGCAGGCTTGTTGTTCCCTTGCACATCTCTCCACACAAATACTGAGAGAGTACACGGTGTAATGGCCCTGATTTTATTCCAGTGCTGTAGCAACATGCTTTCTAACAACACAGGGAGGAAAAGCAACAGCACTGTTTCTACAAGCGCCCCTGGGGCCACCCTTTATTCCCATCCTGCAGAAAGAATCTCCCTCCCTTAGGTGCCTCCTCTCAGAGGCGATGCCGAGCTGTGGAGCTGCACAGAATAAAACTGGTTCCAGGTGCATCAAAAAAAAGCCCCCTCACACTCAAAAGCAGCCACAAATCTGGCAGAGTGTGAGGCCACCACCAAAACTGGGTGTCACACGATACCTTCTGCCACTCAGGAAGAGCAGGCTGTTTCTATGGCTACTCCTGCCTTTCTCTCAAATGCATGAACCACTGGTGCTGATGAGATCATATTGTATTATAGAAAAAAAAAAAATTACTCACATACCGCTTTACACTGCAGCATTTGTTGAGCTAGTAAATATCTGACTTCCTACGATAAAGACATTTTCCACTTAAGGTGTTTTTATAAAAGGGTGGGATTTTCCTCGTCTCGGATTTATAAGTGCATCCATTTTGGCCTCGAAAATCCTTGTTCTGGTTTCCATGACAACAGGTCTGATTTTTGAGACTATTTCTTCCCCTTACTTCGTCTTGGGTGGGGAAGAGTTGCTGTCCCCTTCCAGTAGCAGTGCAATGGGCAAAGAAAATGGTTGTCTTGGAGAAAAATCTGAGACCTGAAACTAGAAACTTCAGCCTGTTTTTTGAAACATCAGTGAGAAATGCACTAGAGGAATGGCACTGCTAACCTAGCACAGGGTTTGAGTCAGATTTTTTGTACATGAAGAGTCAAGTGCATGTGTAATCCCAGGAAATTTTAGTCATATACCACCCAGTCATGTACTTAACAAACTCCTCTGGTATCCCTGAATAGCTCTGTGTTGGCACACAGCAAAGTAACCAGACAAAGAGGATCCAGCCAGTTTGTTCATATTGTCACTTTACAGATTAATTAGTACTGAATGCACTTTATTATTCGAAATACGCTCTCACCAGCTCTATTTTTTCCCTCAAGACATCCTGTTTTCAGTACTGAGCTGCTAGGACTGTCTGCTTCACAGATCATTCATGGCCAAGGCATATTCCTTCAATGTGGAGCAGCTCATTTGAGACCATGGCTAGTAAAGGCACCATAAATAATCCACAGCTGCTCTACAAGGAGCTTTCCAGTGGATTTTGCACTTTTAACATTTTCAGGAAAAAATTAAGATAGACAGCTGCTGGTACTCCATGGCTGAAGTGGTTTAGTAATTGCTCTTCTAAAATGATAAAAAGGCCTTTTTTTTTTTTGCAAACTCCTCAGGAAATCCCTGGGGAGGCCTTGGTTCCTTTTCCCTGCAGAGAAGCAGCACAATGTACCTGCATCCTTTTGGGTAATAAGTACCTTCAAATGTGCTGTCCACTCAGGTTTCAGATGAAACTTCTCTCTTTTACTTACCACAGAGTTTTCTTCATTTATCTGGGTAAAAGGCATTATTACCACAGTGTTTAAGGTGTCATTGTATTATGGCATTGTAATCTCATTTGAGCAGGCAGCAGCTTGATAAATCATCTACCCATTCCTTAAGCTAGTACGGGATTGCTCCCAGTGTCTAACCCAAATGCTGGAGATTCCAGCCCATCTTTTGAATCAGAAATCCAAGACTAAGCCAGGTATTGTCCATTAAGATAGAAGGCAGGAGTATCTCATTTGGGATGATTTATCCACTCCATTGTAAGCTGTGTGTAATTTACAGTAGAGGCTACTCTGTGGCTCTGCTGTCCCCACCTGTGCTGTCCCTGACACATCTCAGGGTAAAGTGAGATTATTGCTGAAAGCCAAGAGCAGTTAAGAGTGAATCAATACCAGGCAGAGCACAAAAGTGATTCAGTGATTGCCTTGAATAACCACGCACAGGTTTTGCCTTCTGTCCTCACTAAAACGTGCTGCCCATGCTGCAGAAACAGCGAGTCCCTTGGGGACAATGAAGTCACAGCAGCACCATTTCAGCTGTGCAGCCAGCCAGAGACAATATAAGCACCCTCCTTTTCTGTGCCCTCCCGTGACATGCAAGGGATTAAATTGTGAGTCATCTGCTGAAAAAAATACTGATCCTGAGGCAGTAGGATGGCTCTTAAGAAAGGTCTTGCATTCCATAAATATTAATTATGAGTGGCGAAGAAAGCAGACATAATTGGAAACAATGAAACCCGTGCAGTTCCATCTGCACTTTAAACTTTTCAGATATCAGCGTTTCCATCTCTAAATTGCTCGCACACTTAAAACGCTTCAGTGGTTTTGTAACCCGTTGGAAAATTAAATTTTTACCTTTCTGGGTTTTTTTCATTCCTTCTGCCACGACTTCCCGTGATATTGCACCCCACAGAAGTGTTGTGCTGAAATCCTAAATTTTGTTTGTAGAGCTGTCTGAACGGTCCTGCAAATAATTAATTGATTCCTGCTTTTCATATAGCCCGGAGCAAGTTTAGAGGAAATAAATGTAACATGAGTTAGTCATCCTTAAATAATCTCAAAGCAGGGAGCCCTACATTAACAGCAGGCTGATAATAAGCTGTGCAGTGCCATCTCCAGTGAAGCTTTGCTCGTGACTTCAAATAAATTGATGAGCTGTCATTTATTTGTTTGTTTGCTTTTTCTCAGCGGGTGAATTTACTGTCTTCCTGCTGAAGTATCAATTATTCTTGTAGAATTAAACAGCGCTCTTTTAGGATTATGCATGTTGAGGCTAAGGTGGTTTGAGGCACGATAACAACTAATAAGGTACCACCTCTGTTAAGACACCTGTGATAGGTACTTTTTTTTTGTACTGGAGATAAATATTATGTTACAGGAGCAGCAAAGAATGGGCTTAACAAGAATCAGCAGACCTGATCTAACTGTTTAATTTTTTATTTTTTGCAGGCTTCTGCTGTCGACCATGTGCAGCTGCTGTCGGTCAGGCATTGATCTGACCTCCGAGGGACAGAAATCCATTCTGTCCCCTGCCTGGTCGTTCAAGGCTTTTTATCTTGGCATTTAAATTGGATTTTATTCAATTTTATTTAAATCCACTGTATCAACACTTAATGAACAGAAGCCCTCCCACTCCGCTCTGTGGCATCCCATTGTCTGCCAGCTTTTTATTCTTGTGTGTGCGCTATACATATTCATTTCCCTTAATCTTTCATGCTAATGCACATTTCCCTTTCCCATTCTTTTTCTCTTCTTGATTATCATTAAATACCTGGGTGATACTTAAATGTCAGAAAAGCCCTGAGAAATCCCACATACTGGAGAAAAAAAAAATACTTTATGTTTAAAAAGCACTGAGCATGGGAATATCTGCTTTCCAGGCTGGGGGACTGTTCTGGCCATCTCTGAAAAAAAAAAAGAAAAATCTCTTGAGAGAAATAGATTTATGTTCCTGGTGGTCTCTTGATTTTGAACTTTGATATTGAAATTGGAGGTTCAGAAATGAATCCTGTCTTCTCTCTAGTTCATCTCTGCCCTGACATGATAATGGGTCACTTGGAACAATCAGCTGGCTTCATTAATTATTAATCCTAACACATGGCAAGAGCAATCTGGAGATTTGCTGGATGTGTGGGGGTCTGTTGATGGAAATGTAAAGGGGGCAATTACCAGTCTGAAAATAAATGAGACTGGCAAGTGCCAAAGAGGAGGGGGAATCAGGAGGCTCAGGTATAGCTGGAAGAATTAAAAGATATTTTATTTCACAGTCAGATTTATATCTCAAGTTACATTAAAGTGAAAATTCCTACAGCAGGGCATGTGGTTCACATGAGGATTGGGTTACTCGGCTGAGCTGTGGTCTATGCAAATATGCATTTATAAACGTTCACAAGAATTTTGATACTTGCTGAGTGCATAGGAAAAGCAGTGAGCTGGTCACTTTTAGGAATTGATACCCCATCAAGCAAGAATACAACTCTCATCCCTGCATTGTAGTGGTTTTCTTGGGCATTTAATGCTGAGGGGAGAAAACAGAAGTCTTGAGACAGGAGTTAGAGGTGCTGCATAACATGAATGCTGTTTGAAGGCGACTTTTTATCTACACAGACTTAGGTAGTCTAATGAATACCGATACTTATTGCCACCGCAGAAAGGGAAAGGTGTGAATTTGCCCTAAAGTGTGATACAATGAGAGGGTTTTGTCCCTGTGGCCTCTCCCTCTGTTTGCTGCACCAGAACAGGAGCTCATGCCCTGCTGTTTCAAAAGGGCTGAAAGAGTCAAGGGCAGAAGGAGCTCTCTCTACATTTCCTTTCTGTCCATAAGACACTGATGAGGTTTGTGCACAATAACATCTTATCTGAATATCCTAAAGAACGCTTCCTGGCGGAGTGGTGTGCTCCAAACCCCTGCCTGCTCTGCGATGCATTGCTGAGCTCTGCTGCTCTCCTCTGGATATTGTGTGGATTCAGCTCCCAGGTGAGCTCCCCTCCCAACAGCCACAGGCCCCCATGGCAGTGGAGCCATCTGTGACAGCTCCAGATATCTCATCCCGAGTTTTTCCTGCATTTCCCAGCTCCTGTGGCAGTGGAAAGCAAGGATGGAAAGGTTAACAACTACCCCTCTCACCCCCAAGGGCTGGGAGGGCTGGCAAACCACAAAGGGCTTTCTCCTGCTTAGGCTGCCACAGCTCCTGCAATGCCACGCATTAATGGAGCTCCAGACTGTCTGATGGAGCTTTTCTTTCCCACAGAGCAAAATATTAACTAAGTCAATTGATTGCATTTTCATTTCTTGAGGGAGGTGCAGCCCACACATGCCATTGTGTGTGAGCGCAGACAGTCTGCTGAGGCAATACTGTGTTATCTCACGGGGGCTTTGTGCTGCATCTCCGGCCCTTGCCTCTGCTGGAAAAGGAAATGGAAATTCTTGCTCACAAGACCCATCTGACAGAGAAATAAATTCTTGTAAAGTCGGTGTCCCGAGCTTAGGAAATTACAGTATCTGCTGCAGCAAAATGCCGTGATAAAGCCCCATCCATCTGGAATGTTTCCCTAATCCACTACAGATTGCCAATTAATTGCATACTTAGTTCTATGTAATAAGGACAGATAATAGGCTGTATTAGTGGAAGTCCCTCAGGGGCAGTGGAAATACATCACAATATTCCTAAATAGCGTATTTTTATTAAAGCAACGCCTGCAAGCTTCTGTCTGGTACTAGAAACCTATTGTGTGGGGAGTTGTACATGTAATGAAAGGCCAGATTTACAGCACACACTCCTATTAAGTGAAGCACTTAATTGCTTCCTTCAAGTACCAGTTCAAATAAACTGATCCTCATCTATTTTCTAATTAAATGTGGGAAATTATAGTGTGGCTGGTTGGGACACAAGGTTTTTTAAATCCTCTTCTAGAGCAGGAGGAACTGTAAATAGTCTCTCATGCTGTTAAGATTAAAATGAGACTGAAATTGCAGAAAGATCCTTTGAACAATGCTGTGTGAAATATTTAGGATTTTGCACACATAAATAAATCACTTGTTTTCTTTTTTTCTACACTCTTTTGTGACCAGTTTGGATTTAGACTAAAATCCCTATTAATTAAACCAATTACATGATGGGCAGACATAGCTTTTATATAAACACATATAATTCGTTTTATTTGGATGAATTGAGTTCTTCTGTGCTCCACTGAACATAATGTTCATGATGACCTTTTCCTGCTTACAGGAGTTTTAATATTTCACAGCAGTGTTGCTGGGAAGCAACTTGGTAAACAGCAATTGTTCTCCAGAGGATAAAAAATGGGAAAATTAGTTTGGAAATTGAGTCAGATTCTCGCAGGATTATTAGGGTCTAAGGAAATTACACATCTTTATTTCATTTATTGCTACACTTAGTTAATCTTGCATATCTATGACAACCACAAGAGGGTTGTGTACTTTTTAAATTTAAAATTTTCTGAACATTTTGTGTGTGTGTGTGTGTGTGTGTTGTATAACTGGAACATTTTAGTACCCAAAGTCCTACTGCTGGGTATAACTTTGTACTTCATGAAAATGAAAATCACTGGTGTAGGACCAGAGATGGATACAGAGTGTTCATTTTCACTGGAATTACCTCAGGAAAGTCTTGGCTTGCTCTGGGATGCCTGGGAGGGCTCCCACTGAAATGCCTGTGGCTGTTACCTGTCCCAAAAAACTACCTGTGGGGTTTTCATGTTGATTTTCCTCACGTTCTCCTGCGTGTGAGTTTTTCAGAAAGGAGAAAGCTGAGCACTTTCAGAACAGTTTGCTGCTATCAAGAACCATTTTGTCTTTGCTGTTTCCTTCTCCTGAGGTTGTCACGTGACTGATGAAGCAAAAATTCACTCAGTGAACCACTGCTGGTAAGAAGAGGCAGAATGTAGCCGAGCCTCCCTGCCTCCTCATGTATTATACATGTGAAAGCCCTGATAATTTCATAGGATTTCACACTCTAAAAACAATGTCCCCATGACCCAGGGCCTCTGGATCTTCCTCATAGGAGGCACCACATGAATTAATCACTCAGCTCCACCTTCACTTTTGTGCCAGAGCCTCAGTTTAGCCTAATTCCCAGGAGTGCCAGGCATTGCATTAGCTGGTTCCAAGGGGGGACATGTTATTTATTACCCCTGGAAACATGAAACACTCGTGTCCACAGGGAGGGTCAGCTTCCATTTAGCCTCCCCCAGGCCCATATGCAACAGACATTATTAGTATTTTAGAATAATTCAGCTTTGTTTTGCTTCTAGGGAGAAATTGCTTCAGTAGATTACAACTAGATGGATGTTTTCCTTTCTCTTAAATGCAAGGTTTGGGGTTTTTTTTTTGCTCTTCTCAAATAGGTTTTATGCTATCAAACTGGAAAATCTTATTCCTGTAATCTAATCACAGATGTTAATATGGGGAACAGTGGTTACTAACCAAATAGAAATCTGCCACTGTCTCTTTTCAGTGCTGATAAGACTCTTTCCTTTTAGCTGAAACCCATCTGGGAAGCATCTGCGTCACGTGCAGTCACTTGCCTGCCTTGATAAAAGGTTGAGAAAATACTCATTAGAGCCATTTGATCTGGACTGGAATTAAAGTGCCTATAGAAACTCCCTCCCACAGTGCAAGATAAAACTCTTGGAAACATGTAACAGATCTCAGGAAGCTTCTTACACCTTCAAATAAGAGGCAAAGGCCTCCTGAATCTAAAATCTGAATTTTACGGCACGATTCCAACACAATTTCTCTGTGCTAGAGATAACTTGTTCCTAGTTAGTAATTTTTTTTTTAAAATTAACAAAAACTTTACTGTTTTGCTGCCCCAACTGAGCAGTAATAAGAGCTGACAAACCTTTTGTGTGTGTGTTTGTGTGGAGATCTGCTCTGTATTTAGCAAACAGCACTCTTCTCCCCCACCAGCTCTGCAAACACACTCTTGTAAATCTGAATCAAAACCCTTTCAGGACATTTCATCTTAAGTGGTTTCATCTTACTGTAATTACCAAGCCATGTGAGGAGTAGTGAAACGATTGTCTGCACAACAATGGAGATGAAATAAAGATAGCCTCTAATTAATTCCATCTAGGTTATAATTAATTTTGACTGAGTTGCTCAGGACAATATCCTTAAGTCTCACAGGCTGCTCTAAAAGAGGGCTGATCACCAGATGCTGCTCTTTGATTTTTCAGAGCAGATGGGGCTATTTCCAGCTATTGCTTAAAAGGAAATGATGAGGAGGAGTGATTGATTGGCTTGGAACAGGCCTTGGGGTGACACTGCTGGAGGAAATGCTCTGTCTGAAAAGTAGACCCTGATAAGGTCTTTTAAAGATTTTTTAGAGATGTTTTGGTTTAATTTATCTTTAATTTTGTAAGAGCTGCTTTTTTTCTTTATTACAAAAAACATGATCAGTGATGGGATGCCATGTCAGTAAATATTTCATTATATGCTGTGTATTAAGTACCATATGAGCATATTAATTAAGCATCTTAAGTAGCACATAAAGCTTTGGATCTCAGTGTTGATAAAGGTGACGAAGGATACAAATATGAATGTTTCTAGTCCTTGCCGTTTTGTAAAAACAAAAGATGAAAGATATCTCTTTAGATGGTTACTCTAGTTCTGTCTGTCAACAGAGAATTGTTCCCTACCTCACTGTACAAGAGGCTTTGGTAAATAACGCATTAAAATTAATTTGAGAAATTCTGCCGCTTCCTTTGTTTGCTGGCAAACTGCAAAATTCTCAGATGGATTTGTTGTTAGAAATTATTCATAATTTCTGGAATGAATAAATCCTGGTTTGCTGGTAGACTGTACTCATTAGGAGCAGAGGATGTATAAATTACCAGTGTGGCAGTTTCTCAAACACCACAGTATTCAGGGTTTCTGACTGGAGAGCATCTAGAACTTCCTCGTACCTGGCATGGGCTCAGTTCTAAATGCAAAGGGTGAAAATAAAGGTTGGAAACCAACATTATCTGACTATCTCGAGTAAAACACTTGTGTAAAAAGAGAGCAGATGTGTGACAGCTTCAGAGCTAAAATTTTCAAAGCTGAGAAGCACCATCTGTAATTGTCAGAGGGGAGGGAAAAGTCAAAATTATTTTCCCAGTATGCATTTCAATGGGAATAAATCGAAAAGGGATTTAAATGTTAAATGATGATGTATCAAAGGTGTTTCCTAGGAATTTCATCTTCAGTCTGTCTTTTCCTGTGCTAAATCTTCTGCTTGCTATCATTTTGTTTTGCTGCATTTTCCTTGCCGTAGCGTACACGCCATCCTTTGAATTCCTGAAGACCAGTGCCATGTGCTTGTCTGGGTGAAAACCCCATAGAAAGAAGAGTTTAAAATCTTACATTAAATTCCTGTTCATACACGAGAAAAGAAAATAGATGAGCAATCTATTGCTCAACTATAATCTATTCTTTTCTACTATAAGGCAGATGAGCAATCTGCCTTATACTGGGGTTCGAAACTTGTGCAAGATGCTTTCACCAGTGATCATTTTACTGTGAACATGTGGCTCCAGTCCAAAACAGTTCTTGTTTCCTGTTTAGTCTGAGGGAGACGAGTCACAGCTCTGTTTTTGGGAAAGCACTGGTGGGGTGTGTGGAAACACTGCCTGTGTTATCTGTTTGTGTTACCTTCAATGTGATGGTTGTTGAGTCTTTTTATTTTTGTCCTTTCATTCTCTTGTTTGCCCTACAAGTAATTTTCTGAACCCAATGAGTTCATTATAATGCTTTAATCTGCCTTTTCCATAATAGAAGCCACACAGTTTCACCCAATAATTCTTGTACTGAGACAAATACTCATGTTCCAATTGTAAATTCTCTTTTTTTTTGCCCTTTAACACAGGTACCCTTAAACTCCTTGGTTTTCCCAAGTATATTTTATTAATTGTAGGCATGTAAAGGTACAGCTTGACACTGACTGTGTGGCTTCACTTGCTCAATATCATTGCTGATTTCTTAGGGAAGAGGCATGGCCCATCTTCTCTAGAAAGCTCTTACAATCCAGATGAATCTATGCCCATGTTTTGAAATAAATTAAGACTGTGAGTTGGGATTTTTTTCCCCACTTCAGTTCTGTCTTTTTAGCAAAACTGTGCTTCCCTTTGCACGCAGTTTTAGGCCCTGTAAAGCATTGCAGGGCAGCTTCCCTGCTCTCCTGCACTTCCCAGCCTGCCTGGGCAGCAGGAACATTTTGTCTCCTGAGACACCAATGTGCTGAATCAGTGGAGTCATGGGTTTCAGACTAATATCTCTCCTTATTAGAGTGGGCAAGTAATTCAGCTTTTTGTTTAAAATGAGAACTTTTTTTAAGTGACTCACATGTTTGTTTGCTTCAAGGGATTGTTCCACGCTGGCAAAGTCTCCCATGGAAAGTTCAAGAGAAAATTCAAGGAAGACCTGCAGTTTTCAGAGTTTTGTGTTGCTTGCTTCTGGCTTACTCAGGTACATTGTTCAATTAGCCCTAATTCCTTTTTATCTCTTCTTGGGCTGATGACAGGAGGAGAAATCCCTCCCCATGTACTAACAAATGGTCAGACAGGCCCACGACTCATTACTGAACAGGCACAGGAGGCCTGTCCTTTCCAAGATTTCCAAGACATCTCCTTGTTAAACTCTTTAGCAGAAAAAAAGAGTAAAAAAGCCCACATTGAACCCTGAAATGCCTCCCTGACAGTTCTCAGTGGTAATATGCACCTTGTGCCTCAGGTTGGGATATCAAAACCTTAGTTTAAAGGGCTTTATGGAGATGTGTTAATGTTCTAAACATCGTTACATGGAGAAAGAACAGCTGCATGTGTTTGTGGGGGTTCTCTAACTGAACCTTGTGAGGGTACATCTGCTTTCCACAGCCACCCATCATCAGTATTGGTACCCAATTCTGCCTCGGGGATGTGATTTCTGTAGTGATATTATGACTTTAATTATTTATTCAGTAGCAATGCTGCATTGATGTATTCTTTCCTTCCAGTTTCTTCCTCCAGTTTTTCTTTTTCCCGGTTTTGTCTTGCCCTCAGTTCTATCAAAGGAATTTGTTATACATCAAAGTGGATCAGGGAACTGATCAGCTTAAAAATCACCTGATATTTAAAGCCAGATCAGGCTCCTGACAGGTTCACATTGTGGCCTCCTGGGTACCTATGAGGAAGAAAATGGGGATACTGCCCAGAGCTGGTGATGTGCTGTGAAATCTTTAACCATGTCAGTCCATTCTGAGGGTCATGTTTGTGATGTTGGCTGTCAGCAGAACTGAGCAATAGCATGAAGTCTCTGAATATCTTGCTTAGCTCTTCTTTTTTCACTCTCTTTTTGTTTCTGGACACTTGATTAATAAATTTAGCAAAACGATGGGATTGCTTTCCTTAGTTCCCTTCTCATTCCCTTTGGAGTAATCTACAGGGCCCTAGTGCTTTATGCACTGCAGTTTAAAAATGCCCCTAAAGGAAGTCTCATATCCTGTTCTCTGACTGTCTTCAACTTTCCTTTGAGCTGTAACTCAGAAATAATTACAACAGAAGTAAGCACTGGCTATGGAAATCTTATGGTCAAGATCTTCTAGAGTGAAGATCTTGACCAGCTTGTAAGTTTTGAGTGTTGATGAGAGATACAGAACGGATTTTTTGTCTTTTTCCTCTGATTAATATTTCACAGTTTCCAGTCAGGCTTGAACAGGAACTTACCCTGATCTGAAGAGAGAAATGCAGAAAGGAGAAGTGGACAGCCCACACCCTGCTCATGCTTACTCTGCTCTTTGCAATCAGTGGCCCAGTGTTGGTTAGTTCCCCCTTGGACACCAAAAATGAGACCAGGGTGATGTTTCAAGCTGCAGACACTGAAACCAAAGGCCTTTTTTATGGTGTGCCACTTCTGCCTCCTTTGTCCACTTGAAACAGGTTTTTCCAATATAAGAAGCTTACTTAACCCAGGGTTTAAGGCTATTTATATCCAGCATGAACTGTGCATGGACAGAAAGCCTTTGGAGGTAGAGGACAGCACTGTTTGTTTTCCCCTCAAGGTCTCCTGTATGGAAAGGTATAACTATTTTCCAGAAAACTTAGGTAATATTCAGATGTCCTGCAGTCTCATATTGTTTGGGTCAACTCTTTGAGGGGCAAAGCAGCGGATTAATTTGCAAAATGCCACTCAAATGAACTGTAATGTCATTGCTTTGCACGGTCCTGATTTCTATGGAGATTCTGGATCCTTATTTGTGAGATCTTACTGAATTCTATCAATCACACGTGGAAATTTCTCCTTCCCTGCCCTGTTTGAGCACTGCTCCTGCACTGTTTGCAATAATAAATAAGGGCCCTCCTGTGTTCACCTCATATTAACTACTAAAATTGCCACTATTTAATAATATATTCAATATATTCAAACACAGCTCCTTAGCCCAGCTTGGGGGGTCTGCACATCCCTTTGAGCTGCTGCTCCCCAGCATTGCCTGGAGGTGTTTATGTAGGTGCCAACTGGTGGGGTCAGGCTTCCAGAACTGAAAATACTGGCGCAGAGATGACAGAGAGGATTTCCCAGCCTTTCCCAGAGCAGCCATGGCACCCTTACAGGACAGTTTCACTCCACCTTAAATGCAAAAGGAGGTCTGTAACCACTGTGAGCTGTTAATCGCTCCAATTACCCTGCTTTCCCCATCCTGACAGCTGGCGTGCACAGGATTCCCTTGTTAAGGCTTGCATGAGAGGTGGATTTTATTTTTTATTTTCTTCAGTCGAGTATGTGACCACAGCCCCAACAACACCCAGCAATTTGCTCAGCTGGAGTTTTCTGATTTTTCACAGCAGATGCTTAATGCAGAAACCACCATGATGTGCAGGATCGCTGCCCTTGCAGAGGATGCAGCAACACAGAGAGAACTGAATCCAGGGGGTTGTTAAAATAAAATAAATAAAATCAATGATACCAGAGTTATCATTAAACAAGAGCTAGGTTTAAAAAGCTGTGCTGGTAGCTGGAGGTTTAGCAACACAGGCTGTTTGGCTTTTGAGTCAAAAGTGAGTAAACTCGATGGTAGCAGATTAAAAATGTAAATATATACTCTGCTATACTCTGCCATCCACAGAAGCCCTGTTGTCATGGAATAGAATATATATATTATATATATATATATAATATATATATTCTATATATTTATATAGAATATTCTGAGTTGGAAGGGACTCACAAGGATGAGTCCAGCCCTTAAGTTCTCATCTTTGCCCTCCTGCAGCCTCTCCTGGATGGCCACTCCGTGCTGACTTGTCAAGCAAGATTATTATGGGGATGTTTTGGCTGGTGGAGGTGGACTTTTCCCTCTTTCTCTCATCATGAAAAGGTCCTGCCATGTTCACTGAGAGCGTTCCTTCTCAAGTATTTGATGAACAGAGAGCCAAAATCCAATCCTGGCTGCACTGAGTTTTCCCAGCAATCACAACTTGCCTCTTTAACACTTAAGCCCACAAGCAGATCCTGTTACTCTTACACAAACTGGGTACCAAAGCCTGAAGGGAGGTTGTGGATTTCACCCTCTGGGAGGCCTTTCATGGCTTGGGATGGCTCAAACTTGCCCAACACCAGAGTTGGGGCTGTGTTTTTGTCTTAGCAGCAATGCCAGCTCATGCCACTCTCTAATGGACCAGCCACAGTCCTGAACTGCAGAACTAGTTAGCTGATCATCTGCTTTCTAAAGAAAAATGTGGAGTTGTTGGGTTTTTTGTTTCCTTCGGGGTTTTTTTCCTGATGTCCTGCTCCTTTCATTCCCTTGGCTTAACCAGAGTCAGACAGATACTTGTGGCACAGTGAAAAAGATGGTTCTGGGTCATGCTTAGTGGTTGGTTCTTGCTGCTGTGTCACCCAAGATCTTACAAATACTGCCGTGTCACCAAATTCCCAGGTGTTCTTCAGAAATGTGTTCTCTGGAAAACCTCTCCAAAAAGCACTGAGTTGAGACCTCCCACTTCAAACACCCTGTCAAAATTGGATGCAAAAACCCCTATTTGAGAGGAAACAATGGAATTCATTTGCCAACCTGGCCCATTAGCAGATATTATTTATGCTCCAAAAGCAGCTGCACTGCAAAGTTCTCCAATGGGTTATCAGACAGCTGCTTCTCCTCTGTGCTGAGCTGGAACTGAGGCTGCTGATGCCTTCTCCAGTGATCAGAAAGGCTGGGCAAAGTGTTGGCTTTTATGGGGAAAAAAAACAAAAAAACAAAAAAACAACCCAAAAGTGAAACCAGGAGACAAGAAATGTGAGCCCAACACAAATGTCCTGGAGGGAGCTGTCTCATGGCTCTGGTTTTACACCCACCTCCCTGCTCTCTGCTGTAACAGCTCGTTTAAAAGCTGCAGAATAAAAGTTGCTATGGGGTCTCTCTTCATTTATTATTTTGTGCCAGAGAGGGCACAAACACTGCCCACTTGTGTGTGCCTTCAGCTCCACCTTTATTCAGACAGGCTCAGGATTGCTCTGGCAACCCCAGTCACAAACGGCAAAGGATTCATCCTAAACCCCAAAAAGGCTCATGTTTTAAGGGGTTTTCTCCCTTTTTCTCATTTTCTCCATCACAGCAGTCAGTTCTGAGCAGATGGGCCTACAGCAGCTTTATCAGGGACCCTTTGTGTGCTGGGAGCCCTTTGTTGCCTGATTTCTGAGCCTAAGCTAACACAGCTGCCCTTGGAGTCAGTCGGAATATCAGGTGTTTGTTTTCCTGTGCCTGTGATCCGAAGGATCCTTGCAATGAAACCACCCAGTCTGGTGGCCCCTGTCAGCTCCAGAACACCCCAGCGGGGTGAGGTCTGTAACTGCTGGTCTTGCATTGCTCTGCTCGCAGAAACTCTCCCTTGCTGCAGACAGCAAAGCATTGGTGCATTTTCTGTGGGCCAGAATTTCAGAGCCTGGGGAAGAGCTCTGTTAGATCCCAGAGGAGTGGTGTGGGAGACTGTCTCATCTACTCCTTACACCCTGCTCTGAAAGGTCACTAGTTTGGTTGCAGAAGCAAGCACTAATTAGCAGTGTGCACACCTCCAGCCTCAGCTGAGAAGAGCACTGTGAGCTTCCATGGATGGGAATTTATTTGGCTGCCTCTTGGGGTGGTTTTGCCTCTCTGGCTGCTTGCTTGGTCCTGTCTTGGATATCTGTTTACAGTGCTATAAATAGAACTTCATTTTTATTGTCCTTGTCCTACTTTATGCTCATAATCTACACACAAAGCTCTGTCCATCAGATGAACTTTGTGAGGAACAGGAGATTTGTGCAATTCCTTGGTGTGCCCACAATGAAGCAAAGTAGCTCGGGGGATCTCTCGTTGTATTTTGTTCTCTGGATGCTGAATGCCTTTCAGAACCATCTTCCTCTCCCGAACTGAAATGTGAAAAGCAATTCTGCTCCACCCGCTGACCTTCATGTCCTTGCCCCAGGTGGAGCAGGGATTCCTACAGAGCTGATATTTTCTCTGCTTCTGAGGAAAAATTGCTATATTTGCTCTGAGTCACACTGGATGTTATCTGTGGCTCTGTGGTTATGCAATTCATGATCCTACTCCCTGCCTAGAATTTGCCACAGGATTAGCAGAAAGCAGAAACTGAGGGACCTTTCTAGGTGTGAACACAAATTTCCCTGATTTGTCTCGACTTATTCTGACCATTTGCTGAAACAAGTCTCTCTGAGTCCAGCTAAGATTTTACACAAATGGATGTGGAGTGCAAAACTTGGAGCAACACATTTGCACTTGCATCCTTTGGCTGAGAGAGGGATGAGCTTTATGGCTGGGGGGAAATAGCAGCTGAAATGGGAAATAAGGAAAATTGAATTAAAAAGACCTTTTCAGATCTCTAAAGATCAAGTCTTGGAGCTCCCACACAAATCTGGCTTTGATTGCCTCTTGCTTGATCTAATGAAGAGAGATCTTGGGGGCTTTTTAATTTTATTTTTAAGAAGTAGCAGACGAACACGGCCAAAAGCGAATAGGAACAATCTGAGGAACAGCAAAACGCTAAAAGAAAGTAAAAGCACTGTGAGGGGTTATATTCTTGCCTGAGCTTTAAAGACAGAACGTGCAGTATTTAATCATAGCCTTACAGGGCTGTGCTTTTGCTGAATAGTGGGATTGGTTCAGCAGTGCCCTTGGTGCCCACTGTGGGAAGTTTGCTCGGATCCCAGGTCTGATCCCAGCAGCTGCAGCCTCTCCAGTGCCAGTTCTGACACGGAATAAATTGCAGTGCATGTGAAATGGCTGGTGCAGCACGAGGGCTCTCCCACAGAAATAGCTCACCAGTGATTACCCCCTCTCTGTCTCCAGCAGACAACACAGCAAATGTTTGCAGGGCACAGCAATCCAGCAATCATTACAGTATCAATCCTATTGCTTCTGAATGGAAATGCACGAGAGAACTCCGCGTACAAACCCCAAAAATATTTCCTGGGCACAAAGCCAAAGCAGAATAATTTAACTACATTAAAGTGCTTCATGTTTGGGGGAGGTTTTTCTTCGTGCCAACAAATGAAAGTCAACGTGTTCTCAAGGCAAGCAGAGGTTTAGTAGAAGCAGTGGTGGCAGAATATTTTTTCATTGAATTCTGACCCATTCTCCTGAGGCACGCTGTTCAAAACTCAGGGGCACATGCAAATTAGGGGCGAAAGTCTAATTGGCACATGCATTTGCCATGACTGGAAGAACAGCATGGAAGTGATTTGGGTGTTAGGGGATTAATAATACCCTGGGTCTGAACAGAACGGGGGTGTGAGGGGGTGGGAGGTGGTTCCAGTTCCATGAGTCCTGCCAATGTCAACCCTGGCATATATATAATTAGCCTGCTCGATTAACATCTCAGAATAAAAAATGTGAATAGGGGAGCTGTTCTGCTCTGGCAGCCCCAGGCTGAGGAGCTGGAAGGTGCAGACAGAGAGGCTGAGGGTGGGCAGCAAAACCTTGTAGGCAGAACAGCTGGTAATGAACTTTTGCTCACTGGAGGCTTAGCAGGACTTTTTCCCCTTTCCCTTGTTCATGGCAGAGCTGCAGTCACAGCCTCTTTCCTGATTGTGCTCTCTCTCAGAACCTTGTACAGTCCTGCCCATGACTGCTCTGCCTTTCAGTGTGTTGTGGATTTGTGCTCCCTGGATTTAGAGCACCACAAAATCTCCAAAATCACCCTCCAGGCAAAGGCTGCTCCCCTTAACCTACATCTGGAAATCCACTGTGCTGTGCAGGTGGATTACAGTGTTTTGCAATATTGCAAACCTATTGCAGTAGGTTTGGGGGAACTGGTTGCCTTTCTAATAGGTTTACAGCCAGAGATACCAATATAGGGCTCATAGGATGGAGAGTCCTTAATCCTGTTCAATCCTTGCAGGGCTGAGACCACCAAGAACCCAAAAAAACCCCACAAGAGGTGACTAATTACCAGTGTTTTAACGTTTAGTAGTTTTTATTATTTATATAATGCAGAAGACTTCAATGGCACGTAATTTTTTTTGCACTGAAACTTCAGAAAAAAATAAATCACAGTGTGGTGACTGGCCAGAAAGCAGCAGCCGAATGCCATGGCATAAAGGGGAGATTTTAACAAAATGGATGCACAGCTCATACCAAAAGTTGGTTGGAATGGAACATTAATTCACATTAGGATCCTCCAAAGCCTTGCTAAACACAGCTCCTAATCACTCACTGATGGTCCCACTCTGCTTTTTATGGCATTGGTAATCCAGGTAACCTGGACAAACTCCAAGTTGGGTAATTACGGTCTGCTGACCTGAATTCTCCTCCGTGGTTCAAATGGGTGCTATTCTTGGGCTGATATCCTTGATAAGCAATTGTGCACTGCGTGTTTCACCTGAGTGGACACACAGCCTGTCTGAGGGGCGTGGTGGGAGGTTTGTAAACTCTAAAAGCCATTTGTGGGAGTGAAGCGGGAGAGGATTTAGTGTATTTCGTTTTGCATTGAAATTTACAGCATCTACTTAAAAAATATTTTTGTTGCTATATATCGGATGTAGTAATTAAATCAGATATTTTGGCATGCACACACGCTCTGGGATGTGGGCATTGGAGGCACTGTAATAGGCAGTCCTAGAAATTCAGCTTTTCTTGGCATTTATCACTGGCTTCAAAGAATGGATGCTCATAATTCTGCCAAACACTCAGTAATGAGGATTTCAGCTGAGCACTTCCAGCTTGTTCTTCCCAGTTCCAGCTGGTCAGCCAGTACCTGAGACAGATCAGTGGTTCCTGGAGCCAAATCTCCCCCAGGAAGGCTCAGCACAGAGCACAGACTGAAGAACACTTGCAGATAAACCCTCTGGAGCTTTTTTTTTTTTTGGGGGGGGGGAGGGAAGCGACAGGTGGGGAGTGCTTGGGATTTTTTGTTGGTTGAAAGCTTTTTTTAATAAAGACTCAAATACGAGGCAACAGCCTGAGGAAAAACTGTGAAGCAGATCTGGTGGATCACCCTGGGACATCAGCTGAGTCAACATTAGCTAAATTTACCAGACTTTCCTCCCCATCTTGATTTCAGTCTGCTCTGAGTGTGTGAAATACTTCCCTTCAGTGCTGTCACCTATCTGATTTGTGTTTTTACCAAAATCACTTTACTCATCCTCGTCCTTCAGCTGGTGCTTGGGCCTTATCAGCCCTCTTTCACCAGCTGCTATTTTTCACATTTTTCATACAGTCTGAGCTCCTGGGACATTCCTGGACAGGCTCCCTTCAGCAGCCAAACAAGGACAGGAAAAGAGCAAAGCAGGGCCAACATTTCAGGAAACAAAGAAACGTGTTTGGGAAGGGATCAGAAGGGAAATTGGGGTCAAAGCCCCAGGTTTGAGGAAGGATGGGACAGGAAGTAGGAGGGTGGCTGGAAGGAAAAGCAAAGCTGCTGCTGCTGTTAAAGGATGTGTCAGCAGAGCATGAAAAAGGGGGAAGTGGAGAGGTGGGGTGTCAGTGGGTAAGGAGGGAGGCACGAGTAGAAAGGACAAGGCCTGGGAACAGGAAATAGCACAAAGCCACTGCTCAGAGGAAACAGGCAAGATTGCCGTGTCCTCAGCACCCCAGGCATGCTGACATTCCCACCCTGAGTCCTCTCAGTGCAACACCTACAGTGAGCTCCAGCCATTCACAGTAAAACCCCACTGGTTTACATCAGGGCACAGCCACAAAGCCGTTGCATTTTCCCTGTGCAGTCAAATCCACAAATTCTGTGTGTTTGACTATCTGAGTCCTGTTCTTTGCTTGGGCACAGGCACAGTTGCTGTTTTAAGCAGTCAAGCAAATCGAGATGCACAGAACGGGCCAGATCATTCCCCAATGCATTAAACATGGATGAACTTGACCTAAAATCTTTTAAAATTGCATTAACTTCCCTCTGTCACTAGCAAAAACGTGAGTTATAAATGCTGGAGCCAGCTGAGGCCACCAATTCCTTGAGGAAAGGACATTGTACACATAAAACTCTTTGTGATAAGCACAAGAATGATTGCAGGCTTCAGCTCAGTATCTTGCATAAATCATTTCTAGGATTTTGGGGAGGACTTGGTGTTACTGTGCTGTGTTGCTGCAGCCTGAACCCAGAGCAGAGCCCACTGTGATATTTTCCAGAGATGTTACAGGAATTAAAAAGAGATTACAGCATCACTTTCAACTGGCTTCCCAAATGGTTTTATTAATGGTTTCAGGATGTGAGTAAATTAAGCAGATTAACTGGGGGGTTTTTATTTCCTTCTGTTTCAATGGAAAGAAAAGTAGGAAACCCCCTTGCAAATGAATCTGCCGTGAACTCAGGGCTTCTTGGCATGATCATTTTTTTTTCTCCTTTTCACTTTTGTTTTTGTGCTGCTTTCATGTTTCAGTCTTGGGAAGTTGTTAGAGGTAGAAGACCCCTGGCCTGCCAGGATTCACGTTGTGCTGAGCCCCTTTTTCTGTGTAAGCACAGACTGGAAATGACTGAGGCAATTGGGGTAGGAACAGTTTCTGAGAGGAACTGAGAAAGAGGTGAGGCTCTGAGGGGAAGTGGAGACTGAAGCAAATGACCAAAACATGGTCAAAAGGCCACTGGTGCAGCCACTGCTGAGTGTGGGGTAGGAAAACATTTGTCCATCTGTATCACTGCTTTTAATCTGTGTTTTTACCATCACCCTCTCCTTCCACCTCTGCACTCAGAAATGGGTGTGAAATACCACTCTTGTGTCAGGAAAAAAGAGCTGAAGTGCTGAGGAGCTGAAAACTTTTCCTTGGGGCCAGATCTGCAGAAGTCCAGATGAGTCCTATGAATTCCCAAAAGATCCAGTGAAAATTCAAATATGAATATGACAAGCTGGAGGCAAAGGCTTTGGATAATGCCTGGAAGAAATCATCCTTCAGAGACACAAAATGTACACCTGCTCCTTAGATCCAAGCCTGAGACACAGTGGGCATGTGAAAGAGAAAGGAGACACAGCTCTAGTGCACACTACAAAAATAAAAATTCTTCCCCCGCCCACAAAAGACCTTTTCACTGGAGGGAATTTTTCTTTCCCATTCATTGTTTTCCCACCGATAAAGACCTGGTTCATTTTTAGGGTTTTTGGCAGCCTAGCTCCAAAACTGAAATCTGAAATAAGACAATTCCATTTTTTTTTTTGTTTGTTTGTTGTTTTTTTTTTGTTGTTGTTGTTGGGGGGTTTTTTTGCACATCTTCTGCTCTTTAGTGTCAGCAGTCAGTAAAATCCACAGATGTTGGAGTTCATACAGACGATGCAGGTATTCCCTGCGCAGTGCAAAAAGCAGTGAGCAAACAAATCCACGCCGTGAGTGCCCTGTTGCACGGTTACCATGGAGACGGCTCATTAACAGAGCTGTTTTCCTTATTCCTGCCAGCGATGGGGAATTAGGCACAACACCATTCCTGCTCTTTTCCCTTTTGTTGCACACAGACAAGGTGCTGCTTCTATCCCTGCGTTCGGGATCAATGAAAAGCCCGTTCCGTGCGTTTTTCCCCCCGAGCTGCTGAAATGCAGACTCAGTCCCGTCACCTCTGGGGTTCAGCAGGGTTCACACCTCAGCTCTCCCCGCTTTGTTCCTCAAACCACGCTCACGCAATTTCCTGTTTAGGAGCAAAAAAGGGGGCTAAAGAGCTCTTGGTTCTTCCTCAGTGCAGTCGTTTCTTTCCCCAGAAGCAGCTGACAGTCAGGATATTTCTCTGATAGGCACTTGAGCTATTTTTTCACACTCTCATCAGTTCAGATGGCTCTTTGTAAGAGCGGTTTCCAACCCTAATTTCAAGTGGCTGAAAAATAATCAGATGAAATAGGTTCTTTGAGTTGTGAAAGCATTAGCTGAGCCGGCTCTGCTCAGTGTCAGAGAAGCACAAAGCACAAGGGACAGAGCTAAAACCCACGAAAAGCTCTGTGAGCTTTATAAAGAAGGTACAAGAAATGTGAATCACAGTTCTGCAGACATTGCTGTTCCTTTGCTGTATTCTCTGCACTTCTCTGAGGTCTAAAAAAGGCTTCTGCTGCTTATTAACTCCTTCAATTTAAACATTGTTTTATTGAGTTCAGAGGTGGAAGCTTTGCAGATTTGGTTTTCCGTTCCTCCTTTCTGTTTGGGGAAATTGAAGGGTCACAGTGACCAGGGTGAACAGATGCACCAAAAGGTCAGCAAGACACGTCACGTGTGAGCAATGAAAACCAAATCTTTCTCTGAGGGGTTTGAGTGAAGTCTTTCCAAGAGGGCAAGACTGAAGAGAAGCTGTGGAGAAGAAAAGAGGGAGACTTCTGAGAAGAAAACAAGTTTTTAAAATACACAGGGAGGGTCAGTGCAGGGCAGGTGATGGAGGATTCAGTACAGGAGCCCTCGAAGGCCTCGAAGGCTGCAAAATCTGCTGAGTGAAGGAAAAACGCCTATTCCAGATTCTATTCCTTTCCCCAAGGTTGATTATGTCCAGGAGATAAAGGAACACAAACCCAGTGACACCGTGGTACCACCTTTTTACCACCTTCAATATCCCCTCCTCGATGTTAACCCTGAACCCATTTTCTGCTCTGTATTATTTTGCCACTAATTGCACAATAATTCTTCAATTACTGCGGGCTGCAGAACAGGGAAACCCATCTGTCGAGTGCTCTGTGTCCTTATGACTCTTCCTGACCTGAATTTGGAAGGGCCCCGTTCTGCACCTCCTTTCCATCCCCTCGGGGCGTTGACTGCCAGACACTAAGAGATCAAATTGAAGCTCCCAGCCCTGCCCTGCCTGACTCCCAGCAGTTCACGGGCTGGCAGAAGGCACAGATGAGCCACAGATGAAGCAGCATCTGAACCAGGCTGTAATTTGTAGCCCAGGATGTTCAAGTTGTGAAACTAGAGCTGTCTGCCTACATATGCAAGGCCAGAAATCGGTGGTGTAAAGATTCCCTTTCTGCTCAGAGAAAAGCAAGCTTTGGATCCCAGGGGATATCTTTAGGGTGAAGCTGGGAATCTGAATTAGATGATGCCCCTTTTTTTTCCTCAGCTGGGCAGTCAGTGGGATTTGGACAGTGGGATAAAGAGCAGCACATGATCCAGGGTCAGCAGGACTCAGCATCCAGCAGTGTTGATGAGTCAGGGGTGGTGTCTGGGATTTGTTCTTTTTTAATATATATTTTTACCCTGTAACTTTATGGTTCTGTTGACTTTTCAAATCCAGTAATAAGCACTCTAACATCTTCAGAGTGCTTACAGATACTATCTCACTCAATCTCCCAGGGAAGGAACATAAGAAAATGATCGGTAACAGATAAGAAAATGATTTAATTTTGTAAAAGAACTTAAAGGTTATGACGAATTAAAGAGCCGATGTCAAGCTAAATCAAAGCAATGGAAATGAGCTGGAAACTTGTATCCATGCAGGGTTTCTGGTATCCACTCTGTGAGTTTGGTCTGGGTGTGGAGTCCCTTGTCTGGTGAAAGGGCAGAAGAAAGAAAGACGGAATTCCACAAAGAGCTGAGCTGATATCCCTGGGGAGGAGGGTTGGTGTCTCCATTGCCAGCAGGATGGTGGGGCTGCAGGAGCAGAGAACTCCTCTCCCTCCAGCCCCTTGCAGTGGCCATTTGAGCCCTTCCACAGGGGCAGGACCCAGTGGCTCTCTTGGCAAGTGCCCACATTGCCCTGGCCAGAGCTGCAGCCCTTGCCAGTGCCCCTGTGCTGGGAATAAATGTCACATGAAGGAATAAATTACAGCTGGGAGTGCCCAAACCCTAGAGAAGCGCCCAGTTTGCAAATTAACACAAAGATTCTGGCTTGTTTTTTTACAGGGGAAGCCAGCTGGATGAAAATATTTCTTTTTGGATAGTAGTTGTAGAAGAATGGGAGGAGTGGAGTCATAGAAAGCCAAAATCTTTGCAAGTGCCAAGTGCTGGTTTGAATGCACTCTTTTCTTTCAAGACCTTCAGCTACTCCCTGCTTGCTGAGAAACACTTTCTGAAGGGCCATTTTGAAGTAGTACAGCACAAAAAAAAAAAAGCATTCCTCCTTCAGAGAGCACAGAATACTAATTTAGGGTTGGCAAGTCGTGGGGGAAAAAAAGGCTCCTCATAGTCCCCTTTCACCAGGATGTTTTTCCCCCTGTCCTTTTTGAATTTAATAATGTGTCAAATTCGGGTTAAAGTGCTCTGTTTCCTCAGCTCTGCCCTGACTTTGATGTTGTATAAAACCTCCTCAAGTTTATTTTTCTCTGCTCAGACGTAAGAAAGCCCCAAATGCATTCTGTAAAGCTGCTTGTTGAGCAACAGAAAGCAAAGTGAAGGGAAAGTGTAAACAAGGCGGGCACCAGCTCCACCCCAGCATCCCACACTGCTGGGAACACTGGCACCACTTTGGCATCACTGGGGTTGGGTCTGCCTGGCCAGCACATCCCAGTTGGACACAGACTGCCTTGGAAAGCCTTTTTTTTTTTTTTTTTGTCACCTGCTCTTGAATAGATTTTTAGTGAGTCGACTCTCTGATATTAAACATCTGGGCACTGTTTGGGTGAGGGATGTCCCCTGCTTTAGGTTAGAGTCCTTATGTGCTGAGTGTTCAGAATTCTTGTGTTCAGAATTCTTTTAGAACAAGATGGATTTTGGGAAAAAAAAAGCACCAAAAATAAAATTTCCTGCACGGTTCCTCAAGCTTTACACATCTAAAATCTGCCTTATCCTTGTGGGACAGGTCAGGGTCCTTTTGAAAGTGCCTGATGTGCCTCAGTACCACTGCACTTGAGGCCAATAAAAGCCCCCTTGGTGCAGAGCTCAGACCTCCCCTTCCCCACAGAAATCTCCCGATATCGCCCCAAACATTGCCTTGCCAATGCAGACACCAGGAAAGTCTAGACTCAGGTGCAAATTGGCAAGAATTTCTGAGCCAGGCTGGGTTTTAGCTTGTAATGATGGTTCATTACACTAAATTATGCCCTTAATGACGTCTTTGAATCAGTTTGTTCTTTCCAAAGAATTCATTATGAAGAAATGCTTGATTTGTGGAGCTTAAGTAGGAAAGTGCATGTACAGATATCGTCCAAAACCTGGGTATTAGGATTATATATTAGTCTTTTAGAACCATGAAGAAATGTGGAAATTAGTGTTCAGGTTTTCTCTTGGAGCTCATCCCTACCACACACAGGACAATCCAAATGTGTGAAAATGCCTTGGAAAGGCTTTATAAAAGTGCTGTGTCTGTGTGGTGATTGGGCCATAAACCCTGCACTGGTTCGCTGTATAAAACAGACCCACTGCACTCCCAGACCTCCATAAATCTCCAGATATTCACAGGAACAGTTTCCTTTCCTTACCTATGATCAAATAGTGCTTTAGGGCAGGGCTGGCTGATACCTGCTATGTCCAAACCTTTCACACAGACAATAAAACTGATGTACTGTGAGAAGCAGGGACTTAAATCCCTTTTTATGAGAGATACTGAAATGACTCTAAAGAGCTGGCGTTGCCACACTTGGTGTGACCTAGAGCGGAAGGTGTATTCAAAAATCAATCAAACTAAACAAAGCTTTTTTGTAGGGAGATCAAATGTGAGCTGGTGTTTGGTTCATGAGCTGTGCATTTTCCAGACATGGGATAAATAAAAGGTTGGATGAGGAATGATCAGTAAGGGAGTGAATTGCAGGTACACAGCTAACTCATTAAATCCAAGGCTTTTGGTAACATAATTCTAGCTCTGATGTTACAATCTTCTGTCCTGCACCAGCCATGTCAGGAAAGACAGACAACAGCCTGGTATTCATTATATTGATCTGAATTAATGCCCAAAGGATTTCAGCTCCTGTAGGTTTTTGGAGGTGGGTTGTGCACTGAGATTAAGGAGAATGGCCCTGAAAATTACTGGGCTCTTTGCAATCATGCACAGCACACATGGCTGGGGAAAAGTTATCTTGCGTTTTTCATCTTTTCCTCTCTGGGGGAATTCCATTTTCACACTTGTGAGGTCAAGCCTGGAAATGCTTCCCAGTTCTCAATGGTCTCATACTGGAACACAGGGCTCTGATGTGCACCAAGACTTCTCTGATCTTATCACAGAGCCTCTTGTCAGACTGAAATGGGACCAGAGGTTCTTCTGAAATTCAGCACAGCCTCTCCCTGCCCTCTGGCACGACTCCCATGTTTATATTCATGACCATATGTAGTTATTACATGGATGATACATTTATTTACATAATTAATATCCACAGATATAATCCGGAGGGGAATCACAGGGAGCGGAATTGTATCATCCCAGTGTTTAAAGCTGGCTTTTGAAATTATATCTTGTGCATGAAGATTTCCTGGGCTGAAGGCAAGGCCCAGCCTGGTGTGTCAGGCTGTGGCCTTGGCTTTGTCCTGCTCCCAAGGACAATTACAGGGGAGTCTGTGGCAGGAATTGTTTGGGTTAAGAACTTTCTTTTCTTGGTGTAAATCAGAGCCCAGCTCTGACTTCGTTGCAGCATCTGCAGCAGAAATTCCCTTAACCCAGCAGAGAGTGGAGCACAGTTCAGTCCTGTTCTCTTCCATTTTGCATCTCTCAGTTCCTTTGGGACCTTTTGAAAAATACAGAAAAAAAACCAAATCATTCTCTCCTTCAGCCTTTTATTTAGTATTTTTTTTCCTTTTCTCCCAATATCTTCTCAATCTCATTTTCTCTTTTCCTTCCTCATTTCATCTCGACTCTGTTTCATGTTGAATAAAGTGCATTCCCTGTTAACAGGCAATTTAATTTAAAAAGAGATAACACCTATTTCATTTTTTTTTCTTTTTTGTAGCAGTCTCCTTCAAGCAGGCAAAGGTTCTCTGCACTGTGTTCTGTAATTAACTTGTCTTTTGAGTCAACCCATATGCTCAACTAATGCAAATTATTTTCTGGCTAAGATCATTTATTGGTTGAAAGAAAAATAGTGTTTTAATCAAAGTAACATTAAAAAGTAACCCAGCTGGTTTAGTGATTCTGAAAATTTGGTGAAAAAAAAATGGAAAATTTCCAAAGGATGTCAATATTCAGGGAAGCTTTGATTGGATCTGAATGGGGTTGTGTTCTGCATCCTGCAGTTTTATATAAGCCACATTTTATTCCATCTTCCAAAATGTTCCACACTGCAGTAGAAAGGATCTTGGGCCTTTCAAAAATGTCTTGGAAAAGAATCTGGGGGAGAGATGGGAGAAGTGGCTTTTATCCAGCTCTGACTACTCAGTCACTGGCTGGAAGGACACCAATGGCAGGCACAGGAGGATTAAGGAGACCTTTTCCAAAACATAGTACATTTTAGTGTTTTTAGTTTTTAGTGTTTCCTGCCTCGTGTTTGAAGCAGGGTGAATGTGGGAGCATCAGCTGCAGCAGTGGAGCAGAAACACTGCAGAGTGGCTTTGGCAGAGAAGGGGGCAGGGGAAGTTTTGGATATTCAGGATCCTGATGTGAGCATCCCCATCCCAAAGGAGGCTGGGATGGCCTCTCCATCATCCTGAGAGAATGAACATCCTCTCCGTGAAGCCTCAGGCCAGAAATTCAAGCCACACCAAACCTGGCCCATATGTTCTCACAGAAAGTTCACGTTTCAGCGATCAAGTGGGTTTGTTCCAAAAAAAAAGAACAGAGAGATTTGCTGTTGACTTCAGCCTGACCGAGGTTCCTCTTGTAAACTGCCTTAAAACCTCCAGCCCTTGGCTGCAGTTCATTTCTCTCACAAATCCCTGAGGTCATGATTCAACAAAACAATAAATCCAGCTTAAGGGCTCCTTGTGCCAGCTCAGAAAAGTCATGACACACAATCACATCACACAGAGCGCTGATCCAGAGCAAGCAAACTTGCCTATTTGGATGTATTAAAAAGTAATGAGGAGTTTATGTTGGAGCAGAAGTCTCTGTCCTAATGAGGCATCTCCTGCAGCTACTGCTCCAGCATTTTTACTGGATCAGAAATGGTCTGTGCTCTTCTAGGCAGGGAAAGGGAGAGTGAAAATGCTGTGTCCTGCACTCAGCATTTCACCAGGAGCACCATCCCGAGCTGATGTCTGATCCACATCCAGAGGGTATTTCTGGCAGATCAGAGCTCTGCTATTAATGACCCCAGAACTGGGGCCTTCCCCCAGCAACCTGGGAAAATGCTTGGAAAAAGCAGCAGTGCTCTAACAGAGGCACTCAGAGAACATCAGGGCGATCATTTCTCTTGCTCCTTCCATCAGGGAAGTCAGCAAAGCTGCGAGGGCAAATCACTGCAAAGAATTCTTCCTGAAGCACAGAGAGAGTCCAGTGAGATATCACCAAATGGGAAAGCAGTTGGGAGACATTCCAGCTGTGGTGCCACAGGGAGTTATTCCTCCCCAGTCCATACTGTGAAGATTCCCTCAGCTGGCCCCTGCCAAACATGCCCTGGGTAGTAAATGCCTGAAGTCAGGCCTGAAATAGTTTAAATTCTTTGTCCCAGCAAGGACAAGCTCAGCAAATCCTGGAGATTCATTGTTAGAAGTTCCAGACTGAGCTCCTTTTGGGAAACAGGCTTGATCCCCAATAGCAAATTTGCTTGAGTTTTCTGGATTTTTATTTGTTGGTGTTGTTTTTGTGGCCTGAAGCCATCGTACATTTGCCTTAACTATTTCAACACTTTTTCTCTGGGAGTTGTGTTCTTGTGTCATGAATTTTATTGTCCCTTTCCATCTGGGCACTTTGACCAGGTGAACATTTCACACTAACTGGGAACATTCTTTGCTGGCCCCTGAGCCGTGCTGCTGGATCCTCCCAGCTAGAGAAATAACAACTGAGACATCTGAGGCCACATCCACAACAGCCAGAACAATCCCAGAGTCTCTTCCAGAAAACAAGGGATTGCAATAAACAAGGGAGAGGCTTCCCAGAAAGTCATTTCACAGTGAGCTCAGAGAACTGAAGCAGTTTGTGGCAGCACTTCCAGCCACCCCTGATGGAGGCTGAGCAGGGAGCTTTGCAAATCTGAAGGCTCTGAGTGACATTTTTAGGGCCAGAGTCCATTCTGAGCTCTGCTGTTATTGGCCTACAGCTGTTTTGACTTTATAGCTGTTAAATATAATCTGTGCTGAAAGGGGAAAAAAAAAAAAAATGGAAATGAGTTCATTAGTGATAATGCTCATTGTTTCCTTGCACAGTTTGTGTGCAGAGCACACGGGCGTGCAGCCCCAAGACTTTACCCACTGGAGGGAGAGCTCCAGAGAGGAGTTTTCCCATGCCACAGCACTGACCCCCTGGAGCACACAGAGTGTTTTGTTCTGCTCAAGCCAAGGTCAGCAGGCAGATAATCCTAAAACCTTTCCAAAAGCAAACAGAATTAAATTGTGTAACAAAAGACAGTAGTTCAATTTCTTAAGAGTCAATCAAAATCACAGGACTCCTGGAGCAGATGGATTCCTGGCAATAAAACAAAATCAGAGAGACAGGGAAAAAAAAAAAAAAAAAGGAGAGAGAGAATGAGAGAATGACACCTGAGCATGTAAAACAATCACAACCAATATTTATTTATTTATTAAGTGAGACAAATGGAAAGGAAAGATTGCAGAAATGTTGGGGTGGGCAAGATGTCATTGCAGTCTCCAGCTTCCTGCTGAGGGGAAGGGCAGGCAGTGATCTCTTCCCTCTGGACCTGTGCAGGACCCAAGGGAACGGCTGGAGCTGTGCCAGGGGGAGTTTAGGTCGGATTTAGGGAATGGTTTTTCCCCCAGAGGGTTCAGACACTGCCCAGGCTCCCCAGGGAATGCTGCCAGAGCTCCAGGAGAGCTTGGACACCACTCCAGGGATGCCCAGGGTGGGGTAGTTGAGGTGTCTGTGCAGGGACTGGATGACTCTTGTGGGTCCCTTCCAGCTCAGGATATTCTATGAATCTCTGAAAATTGCATCCAAGCTAATTGTACTTCCTTTGGAGCCCAGGTCCCCCCAGGACACCCATATTAACACCAAATTTCGGGGCCTTGAATGAGTCTCTGATCAACAGTGAAAACATGAACCAGGACTAGGTGTTTTAGAAATCTCCATGGAGATATTGTCACGGCGAATCAACAATGCCCAGCGTGTGGCACACATTCACATTAATACATTTAATTCATCCAAAATGTCCTTTTTTCCGTTCTTGCAGCGTGCCACAAAAAGCTATCACATGTTGGATGGGATTCTAATTGCTAGTAGAATACTCAGTTGTTGACAGATGTGGCTTCCTGTTGGAAATAAATGTAAACCAGAAGAGGAAAGCTGACCTGATCCCACTGAGGTCTTTTTGAGGTGAAAAACAGAACAATTACCGGATGCAGGTAGATAAAATTTTTACTATGGAACAAAAATTCTGTGGGACGTGCTGATTTTGCAGAACTAAAACCTTTCCTGGGAATGTGTCGGTTCAGTTTAGCAGGGAAGAAAAAAAGACAAGTTGAATAGTTTACATTTTTTTTTATAATACTTGTTATTTATTGCTCTTTGAAGAATTACAAATAAAAGAAATGTCAGCGGTAAGACAAAATTTCTTATAGAAACAGTGCATCAAAATCAACACAAAATGGTTTGGTTGTGTGAAAAATATATTTTGCTTTGTTGTAAGCATCACAAATTTTTGTGGGTTGTTTTTTTTTTTTTTTTTCTCTAAACAATGAGTATTTTCTGAAGTTTTGGCCGTGTTTAAAAACTTTCATCATTTGAAATACAGTCAAAATAGAGCAGTCAATATAGAATATATAGTCAATATAGAATATATAGTCAATATAGAATATATTGACTATTGTTCTTTTATCTTGTGGGTGTGTGGGGCAGAGAGAGCAGGATTGATGAATGAACTGAAAAGACTTCCAGTTCCTGTTTTCTGGTACTTTGTGCTGTTGGACAGTACAGGAGACCTTGAACATTTTTCACTTGGTTGATTTTCCTGCCCCTGAAGGGACATGAAAGGCTGAAGGTTTCCTGTCTCACACAGATTGCCCATCTGATGGTGGGCTGAGGTTTCTCCTCGATTTTAGGCACAGCTGGAGAGAGAGAGAGAAGCAGCAGAACCAATTCTCAGGAGAGCCCAGCACCCCTGGTTTCCACAGGCACACACCAGCACAGGCTGGGAGCTCAGATCACTCAAAAACCAGAAATAAACACCTGCCGAGGGAAGCTGTCAAAATGTTTCTTCCTGGCTTTTAAGAAAATAAATTCTGAAGGCTGGAGACAACATCCCCAAAATCAAAGTGACAAATAAATTAATAGCTCAATTACCCAGGTGCCTTACATGAACAAGGACAGCTCTCCATGGTACAGAATAAAATGAAAGCCCCTACCAGAATGGGATTTCTATTGCATTCAGGCCCACTCAAGAGAGGAGGATATTTAGACACATGAGGAGACACCACGAGAGGATTTTCTGTTAATCTGGAGCAGACAAAGCAGCTTCCTCTGGTTTTTACCCTGTCATTGCCTTGAGAGGTGCAGGAAGGCAAACAGGAGCTGCAGCACGGGGCTCCAGCTCTTGTTCAGGTCCTTTAGCCAACAAAAATGAAGTTGACCCCACCCTCAGACGGGTCAGAGCAGGTACAAGGACACTGCAGGGTCAGTGGGAATGGTGTGGAACAGAATAATGAAATCCCGGGGTCTCCAGATGAGTCTCAGTGATTGCCACAATCATCTGTCACACACCTCTGTCACTGCTGTGCCCTGCAGTAAAGAGAAAGGGGCTGGAATGATCAAAAAGGGGTTTTCCACATCGAAATTCTCTTGTTCTGCTCCCTTTGAAAGGGACTGTAGGCGTAGCATTATTTCCACCTCTGTAGAAATATTTCATCTTAAAAAGAGTCTTATTAAATAATCTCCTGCTGGGATTGACTTGCAGAGGGGGGTTATCTGAGCACTCCAGAGGGCTCTGGAAATAGAAGAGGGTAAATGCTTCAATGAGGGAGAAAATACACATCTGTTCAGAAACGTTAATGTGAAACGTCCCAGTGTGCTGGTGACACAGAAAATCGTGGGTATTGAATTTGTTTTCTCACTAAAAATATTCCAGTCAATTCCAATTGCTCTCCTCTCCTCACCTGTGATTCCAAAAGCCTTCTAAAGACTTTACCTTTGAAACCAACTTTCTTTTCATCTTCTGCTTTATCATCTCTGCTTTTGGGGTCAGGTTTTCTTTCTTAGTTTCTTTCTTTGTCAGGCTGCCTCACGTGTAACCACTGCTGTGTGTTCCACTGAAAACACACCTTGGTTGTGGAGGAATCTCCAAGCATGAACGAGCTCCTGGATGAGGAGTTCATTTTGAGGAATGGTGTTGAGAACTTTTATTTTCCTGTGTCTTCAATGGCTTGGGGACCCCTAACTCATCCTTGACCATACCAGTGTTCAAAGGGATTATCACAAGCACTGCACACAGAGAAAAGTTAAATTTAAAAAAAAAAAAAAGTTAAAGGTGATCCAGCCCATGCCATCATTTGTCCTCTGCTCCACTGGGGTGTCCAGGAAGTACAGGAACTCTGTGTGTCCTTCCCTTCATCACTGGGGAGCCAGCAAATATAGAAAACACTGATTTCCATAAAGCCTTCCTCAGGCAAAGATTGATGGCCGAAGGAAACAAAACCCATCATCACTTCTCCGTTCTTCAGTCAACCTCAGAAACGGCTCCCTCATGTAGGACACTGTTCAGGGAGCTGCATCAAAGAGGGGAGTGCAGCTAGAGAGCAATCCCAGCAGTGGGGATGGCCCTTGGTCAGTGGTGAGCCTGAAGTTAATATAAAACTGTCACACAGAAAAGGGGGGTAAAAATGGAACCACACTGCAGTGATGAGGCTGCCAGTGCCAGAGCAGTGGAATACAGACCTTTTAGGGATCATTTCTTCCCTTTTAGGGATCATTTCTTCCCTTTTAGGGACCATTTCTTCCCTTTTAGAGATCATTTCTTCCCTTTCAGGGATCATTTCTTCCTGAGCTCACCAACTAGGGCATCCTGGCCTGGTGACCTTGCAGAGAAACACCTTTTCCATTTAATAGATCCCCAGGATGCTCCCCAACCTCCAGCCACCCCTTCTGCAGCACTCACTGCTTGAAAACCAGTTCAGGACACCTGGCCTGTGCTCCAGATTAATGGGAGGTTGTTTTTAACCAGCAGAGCAGGGGAGCACATGGATGCTTGGTGCTTTTGATTAATGATGGTGAAACCAAATGCACCTTCTGGTGTGAGAGGAGGTGGGGGACAGAGAATGTTATTTCTGAATCAAGTTATCCTTCCTTTTTTTACTTAATCAAGAACACAATCTCGCTGGAGGCTGAAAAGCTTTGGCTTCAGTTTGCATGGACACATCACATGTGTCCAAATGTTTTACCCTTACATTTTACAGCAGTATCTGGGCCTATAAAAATGATGGCAAAAAGCCTCTTGATTTCATCTGAACAGGAGCCAATGGAAGCTGATTTTACCTGGACAGTGTTCTCTAACAGATGTAGCTCAGTAATAATTCACGTTGTTGAATCCAACATAAAGCCATGAATGCACAATTAAAAAAAAAAGAAATCACAGTTCTGAGTCTGTTATTTTCCCCTCTGCTTAACCAACAGGAACAGAGAGAAGGAGCAGATGACCTGTAATAAAAGATCTTTGCCATTTCTCCTGCACTTCTTTGTTGAAATGAAATCACCTTTCCCTCTGGAAGAGTGAGAAGGTAACACTGCACCCCGTTACTATTTATGAGGCGTTTTCTTCGGTGATGCTTTCACCACACCACGTTTGTAACTGTTGAAACATAACCTGGACCGGAAAGCCCTGTGGAATAAAAAGGTTGTTGTTCTGTAGGAAAGGAGAGTGAGGTACAATTTCAGTCCTGGGGTGACAGAGCTTATCTCAGGTGATACCAGCAGAGGAGATGTTGCTGTAATTCCCTCTGCATGAAGTAATTTGCAAAAGGCACGTTAATTAGTCACTGCAGCAACAACCTGCAGTGTGTCCAGCCACAGAGGATCTGTGAGTGTGTGAGGAGACAGACAGGAGTTCTCCAGGTCTGTCCTGGAAAATGCCAGAGGTCCCTGGGAGAATCTGGCTACTCCCACACCCCTCAGGAGGAGAATTTTCAGGGTTCCATGGAGGTTTATCCCAAATCCACCTCATGCCCCAATCAGCCTCGTCCATCAGGCTGCAGAATGGGAGCTCTCTGTCCAGTCAGCGTTCAGAGAGCTTTGAACATAAACTGTGGATGTCTTTTCCTCCTTTCCCTTGAAACAGAGTGCCAAGGGCAGATCTGCCTGTGGATTCCAATACTGAATTCTGAATTTCAGGCCTGTCTGTGATTTGTTCTGATCTGTCATGCTTAGAACATGAAAAGTGCTCTGTTTAATGAGAAAGTGGACCCTGTATTCCAGCTCCCAAACCCCTGTTTCCATCTAGACCACGTTTCCCTCACAAAGAACCTTTCAAAAGCAAAGAATTTCAAAAATCGCTGCTATGAGTGGCCTGAGAATCTACATAGCAAAGAAGTCCCCAAACGATCTGTCCTCATCGCAGATTTGTTTGTTAGCTTGAATCTCTTGCTCCAGCAACGGGTCGATTTTCACACACATACAAAAAGATCTTTTGTTTTCCCAACTATGTGTGAATTTCGTGGAATTCTTTCAGGATGCAGAATCATAGCCTATCTTTATTTTCGAAGCCTAACATGACAGAAGCAGTTGCTTCGAAAACATCCTCGCCTCTAACGTGTTTTTCATTAGGAGAATGTGCTCCCAAGCTGAAATCAGTGCCAGTTTTCAGGGAGGAATCCAGTGTGTTCTTGCCTTGACATCTGTTGGTATAAATAACGTAGTAAAATGTGAATTTGGAAGAATTATTTGTGTACATTTGAGGAGAGTTGTAACTGGGTGGTAATTCTGACAGCCTGCTCCTACAGGCAGAGCTGCACTCGGTTCAAATACTGAAGCCAGCAAAAAGGAACGATATTATTGCTGGCTCGCTCTTGCAGATCAGATTTACAAGTTGCAACCAAATAAAAGAAAGAAGTGTCAGACTGGCACAGAAGTGTCACCAGGAGCAACCCTGGGAACAGTTAAGCCTGGAAAGGAAGTTTACAATGAAAGCTGTTCTGTTGTTTGTTGGGATTTACATTCCCAACAAAGCTGAACGCCAGGAGGATTTTGGCCTGTGTGGGGTGTTTGCAAGCTGCTGAAAGCAGAATGGGGACTTGCTCCATTAGGCAGATTTTAAACTCACCAAAAAATATCCTTGTGGAATTGAAAGCTGGGAGCTGTGCACTGATATTAGGGACCATTGCACCACCAGGGCAATAATTAATTGGTAGTTGCCCTAACTGGACTCTTCTGAGCTTAGTTTGACATTTATTCATTATCATTTTGCACAGGATTTGCCATGCAGAGTAACCATTGAGCCCCTCCTGCCCTGGTGTGCTGCCCGAGGGATGGGTGAGTGACCCTCATTCTTTCTGCAGAGATCGCCTTGCTGGGAGCAATTTAAAGCCTCGAATGGGAAAGTCTGAAAATTCAGCAAACATTTCACTGCTTTTTACTTCAGTTTTTGAGCACTGTGCCCTCCTGCCTTGAGTGAAGTGTCCTAGTAATGGTGTCTGGAGGAGGAGTGTAACAAGAGCCCCTCACCAGCTCCACAGACACTGCAGTGCCTGCTCTGGTTTGTGCCTCTGTTGAGTGAAGGATTTGTTCTTTCTTGCTGTTTATCCTGTTCAGACTTTCAGTTTCCCTTCATGAGCTGAGAGGAGCACTCAGTGATGTGCAGCAGGTTCTGAGCTGTTTGTCTGGGGTGCAGCACGTCCCAGGAGGGCAGAGCTGGGGGCCACTGGCCAGTCCCATACCTTGTTTTGATCTGTCACAGATCTTTCCCAGCACATCTTGCAGACTCTTTTCTACATTTCGCTCCAACATGCACTAAAATCAAACTTCCTTGGTTTCTTGCCTGCTTTACATTTGAGGGGATGGGCTTGTGCTGGTTTATTTTAATACAACATAAGTTCTAAACTACTTTTTCCACTGGAAGACTCCAGCTTTTCTGGCTGTGCTGAAAGCAGCATTTGGTATAAGCCATAAACCCTACTCCAGACAACTTAATCTATTCAAAATGGGGCTGAAAAGGAACAAGAGCACTACAGCAAACAAAGGCTTGTGTGTCCTTATTTAAGGCTGAGAATCCCATGGCTCTGAGAGATGAGTTTTGTCTTTGGAGCCCTCTAACACTTGAAGACATTTTTATTCCAGCTGTTTGCCCAGCCTGGAGCAGACCTGGCTCATTTTTGCCTGAAAATGTATCTGAGCTCTGTGAAAATGCCCTTTGAATCATCTCTGGTACTATTGTACCTGAGACAGGGAAGATGCTTAAGGTTCACAAGGGCGCTGGGATCAAATCTAATCATCTGTGCCGTGCAGACAATTGTATTTCCCGCTTGTTAAATCCAATCGTTGGTGTTTCATTCAAGCGTTTACTGAAGAGGGTTCTTGCTTTGCATTGTAGTGAGAATATGTATCAGTCAATTGTTTTATTTCTTCCAGAGGTTAATCACCTTCCCTTATAAAATGTTTGTGTCTGCTTTGTTGTTTCAGTTAGTCTGTCTTCAGCCTTTTGCCACGGGGTTTTGGTCTGCCCTGCTGTGTTCAGCTGCAAGACACCAGTTCAGCCCCCAGTAAAATTCATCTTCTCTCTTTACCCCCAGCTGGGTCCCACTAACAGCCTGGTGTCCCACCCCAGCGGGTTTTAACTGGATAAAACTGTAATTTGAATCTCCTCTACGTCCCAGGTCAGTGATTCTCAGAATATTCCACCCCTCTCACTGCAATTAAATCAGCAGCCAGGGCAAAAAGTGCTCAGTTTATGACTGACTCCTCCGTGCACCCGTGTAATAATCCTCAGATAAACTGATCATGAGATTGTACTGCCTAAAGCCAGTGTTTATCTTTCCAAGCACTTAAAGGCATTAAGTGTCAGCATGAGAGGAAAATGAAATGTTGGCAGAGAATTTTCAGAAACAAACATCAACTGGAATATTAGGGGGCTCGATGCAAGGAGCAGATTTATGGTTTCGTCTGACAGGTTCGAGCTCTTAAATAAGGCAGATAAAGATAATAAATGCTGTGGCATATCTGATTTACAGCTCTGATGTGAGATAAGCTGACTGCTCTATAGGGATCACAGCTGAGATTCCCTCTCAAATCACTCCATAGCTGTGTCCATATTAATCCAGTGAGAATCCAGAAGTGGGATTCTCCAGAAACTTTGTCTTTTAGTAGGAAGGTACAGCCAGGTGCAAGATGCTTCCTGGAAAACAGCTTAAAAGAGGAGGAAAGTGCTGATTTCTGATTTAAAAATTAATTTTGTGATTCAGCCCGAATGGTTTTCCATCAGCCCTGTCATTCCAAATGAACTAAAAGCGTTAGGGGGGAAAAAAGGCAAATAATTCTCAAACAGAATATGGTGTCTGGTGACAGCCAGCACATGGATGTGGAAAACAGCTGCTTGTGCAGGGAATATTGACACACAGATATGGGCACTGAAACCTTCCCGCTGCAAAATACACACGAGTCCCTTGGCATCTAGAAGAGAACAGTGCTCCTCTTACTCTTACAAGGTATTTCTAATAGCCCACAGAATAATTTGTGACTTTGTAATAGGACCTGTTTCAGGACCAAGAGTTACGGTTCTTTTTCTAAAAAAAATATTGGGAATTTTGCATAAAACTTTAGGGGCTTTTGCAGGATTCTTGTTCTCAAGAATTGTGACAGCTTTTAGTTTATGGCGCTCAGCAAAATTGAGACATTGACGTTTTAAGTTATATACACTTCTGGTGCTCTTTGTTATGGTAGCACGCTCTTCCCCGCTGCATTCAAGAAGAGAGCTGAAAATTCACACTTTGCCGCAGCACACTTTGAAATCTCGTCTGAGCCCCGGGTTCTGGTGTCAGATTCCATCTCGCTTTCCTCACATGGGACTGTTCCCGGCGCTGTAGTAACCCAGAAATCCCGGTGAGGAGGCAGCGCTCACACCTCTGCTCAGGGCTGATCTCACCACAGCTCCTCTGCTCTCTCACGTCCTCGCCCTGGTGAGGACACCCCTGAGACCTCTTTGAATCCCGATTTTTGGCAAAGCTCTTCTTCCCACGAAAACCGACGTCGGGATTAACTTCAGCGGGACAAGATTCAACTCTTATTATTTCTGAATCCTGTCACTAATACGCTTACTGGAGCCTTGCCCTGGCGTAATAAAACCGAGTTTAAATTGCTGAAAGGCTCAGCTGCTGCCTCCAACAGCTGCATGGCTGTAATTTGCCAATGGGATGTATTACATCCTGATTACAGTTTCTTTTGAGTGATAGGCCAAAATTACAAGGCCGAAATGTGGCTAATCATGATAAAGGAGATAAGTCTATTCATCTCCTGCCTGCATTTAATATTTGCACAGCAGATGCTGTTTGTTCCCTTCAGCTGCCTCTCCACGGAAATTTGCTCTCACTCTGAAGGAGTCTTAAGGTTAATGAAAAGCTTTATTGGACATTTTGATGGGGGAGAGAGGGAGAAAGGTGAAATATCTTGGATGGTTTCTCTTTATTTCCCAGCCCAGATAAATTTACAGAAATCAGCCAACCCTTGAAAGACAAGCAAAGTGAGCGACTCCAGGCCAGAAACAGATGTCTGGGAAAGATGAGGAGAACAGGGATGAAGGCCTGAGTGGGCTGTGAATGTCATTTATTGCCCTCATTCCCACCAAGCCATGCACAGGCTGCAATTAAACCTCCTCTGGTGTTTTGGCTCACTGGGCCATAAAGCTGAGCCTGAGATCATAGAATTCCAGACTGGACTGGGATTGAAAGGGACTTAAAGCTCAACTTCCAACCCTCCCACGGGCAGGGACACCTCCCACGGGCAGGGACACCTCCCACTGCCCCAGGGTGCTCCAAGCCCTATCCAACCTGGACTTGGACATTCCAGGGATCCAGGGGCAGCCACAGCTTCTCTGTGCGGGTGAGGGCTGCAATAACTAACACATTGCACCCTTACAGACCAGAGAGCGCCCAAAAGTGTGAGATTTGGGGGCAGAGGAGATCTCAGAGCCCACTGAGAGATGTATTCCCCTTCCACCAGCCCTTGGATCCAATCTGGGGAATCTGTGGGACATCCCCCAGTTCCTGCTTGCAGCTCCCCCTGCTCTGTTGGAGATGCAGAGCCAGCCGTGAGCAGAGAGGAGTGTCCACGGGGATCCGGGCACAGAAACCAGCCTGGAGCTGAGCTTAGAGCCTGTGTCCTAACTGAGTTGAGCTTAGAGTCTGTGTTCTGACTGGAGCTGAGCTTAAAGCCCATGTCCTAACTAGAGCTGAGTTTGTAGCCCCTGCCCTGACTGAGCTGAGCTTACAGCCCCTGCCCTGACTGAACTGAGCTTACATCTTGAAACAACGTCCCTGTTCGTGCCCTGTGGTGGAGCACTGAACTGAGCTGAACTGAGCCAAATTGTAATTTATGTCGTGCTCTTGTGATATGCCAAGCGTGAGATCTCTCAAGTGCACCACAAATAATTGATCTCAAGCTTTTGCTCTTCGTGTCCCAGTGTTCCTCCTGCTCCGTTTTTGCCAATTGTTTCTTGCATTAATAATTATGAGCCAGTCCCATCCCGTAACTCCCCAAATATCCCGCGTGTCCCTTCACCCCTGTCCAGACCCCTCTCCTGGTGCCCTGCTGCTCAACCCCTGCCCCACCTCGAGCTGGAGAGATCGGATCCCCGCGGGATGCCCACGGCAGAGCCTCCTTAAAGCCCGGGCTAATCTGGCATTACACACCCTCGGGGCCGGCAGGCTGTACACCCCCGGCGGTCTCCAGGGGCCAGCGCTGCCTGGCTCAGCTATTTTGTCATCTCCCGAGTCCTCCTTCCTCCTCCGAGTGGGAATGTGCTGCTCACGTGGTTGCAGGCTGCTCTGACTCACTGCAGCCTGGTTTTCTCCACGCTCCAAGCACGACTTTGCCTCTGGGTACCAAACCTGAGTGCTGCCCTGGTGTCCTGAACACGTCCTGGGGTGTCACCCATCCAACCCCCCGCCTTCCCACCATCTGCCTGCTCTGCACAAAACCCCCAGTCAGGCCTGGCTGGAGTGAACTCATCTGCTACGTGGCTCTGTATTTATCAAGATTTTTGGAGGCTACTTCGCCCGGCTGTGTTGCTTCCTCCCTGCTAAAATTGGATTTTGCATTGGATCTGCCGCGCTCCTAATGGGGCGGGATAGCAGATCCTTCGGCGATGCCAAATATAAAGCAGCCATTGATCCTTTTCCATCTGTTCCTTGCCAGAGGAAGCTGCTGGCGCTGCTGACACTGTCCCAGCTCCAGGGGAGGCACAGCAGGGTGTCCCAGCCCCGGGTCCCAGCCCCACCAGGGACATCACAGAACACAGCCCCGAGCCTCAGCAGGTCCTTAGAGCCTGAGGAAAGGGCTGATAAGGCAAAGCCAGGCTTGGAATGCTAAATGGACAGAAAACAGGGCACCTGACTCTATTAAAAATGCCTTAAGAATGAAAGAAAGGGAATGGCTGTCTCATATAGTGGGCTAGCATCAATCCCAGGGCACAGTGTTATTGCTGTGATGAGGAGCAGAGTGCACACAGCCTGAATTCCCAGGGTGTGGGGCCCTGGGACACACTGGCTGCTTTTCCTGCTCCGGTTCCATGGTGAAAGGCCCTTCCTGAACGAGGATGTTGTGCTTCAGGAGGAACGTTAGTGCAGTCTGGTTTATACCAATAGGTAAAAATTTTCAGGAGGAATTTTTTCGCTGGAAGGATTGTCAGGCATTGGAAGTGGTGGAGTCACCATCCCTGGAACTGTTCAATAAACAACTGGAGATGGCACTCAGTGCTCTGGTTTATTGTTGGACCAAAGGTTGGACTTTATCATCTTGGAAGCCTTTTCCAACTTTAGTGATTCTGTGATTCCAATCTTCCTGAAACACTTTGGGAATTCCTGATGAGCATTGCTACAGCAAAAATGGGCATTATCAATTTTTTCTTTGTCTCCACCACTCTGTGTGAAAACACAACCCACAGCAGAGTCCCTGATGCATCTGGTCAGAGCAGCCACTCGCAGACACTCAGCTCCCCTGGGCTCTCAGAACAGAGAAAAACCCCAATTTATTTTGTGCTCTTGTGGTGTGCCAAGCCCGAGATCCCAAATGCACCACAAATAATCGATCTCAAGCTTTTGCTGTTCGTGTCCCAGTCTTTCTGCTGCTCCATTTTTGCCAATTGTTCCTTGCATTATTAATTGTGAGCACAGAAGGAGAATGCCTGCAAACACTGTGGGGTAAATACTTTTCCAGCCAGGCGGGACCAGACCCCAGAGATGAGTTTTAGGCTGCAGAACAGATTGTGAGTTACACCAGGCTTGTGCAGCCCCTGGACCAGCTGAGCTGCTCCCACCACCAATGGAAGGGTTTGACATAACCCCAGTAAAGTCACTCTCCTGAGGGGAAAACCTCATTCCTAATACTGAAGCATAATCAACACTTTAGAAACAAACCCATTTAATGGCTAATTCAGATTTCTCCTCAGGAATGAGAAGTACAGAGAGAACGAAACATTAAATTCTGGAAACACATTTTGCCCCAAACACTCCCAGGCATCCCCCTGGGATGTGCATTCATCAGCTTGGGCTGGGTGTGTTTCCAGGACATTCTTTGTGACCAAGATAATCTTCTGTTCCACTGAGGCTTTGAAAAGCAGGGACTTGATTAACTTGGCTGTTGCAGAGTTGTCAGAGGGACAGGGCTGTACAAACAAGAACTCCCTGGTGGGTTTTTTCAGCACTGACAATGAGGCCAGAGGCAGAGCAGCAGCAATGCTCCCGTGCATCTCATCCCAGCTTTTCCCCACAAAGTCCTTCATAACATCAGCAGGGTGCTATCCCTACACAGTCTGCCCTAAAAGATGAAATTGAGGTTGGAAAAAACCCAACCCCACAGATTCTCTGTAATTAACTCTCATTCATTGGTCTACATTTTTTTTTCCACAAGGATTTATCCTCATATCTCAAATCACTAATTCCTTCTCATTTTTCTCATGTGCTGCTCATGCAATGCTGCACTAGTGCCTGAAAACTTGATATTCCTGTGCTCAGTGTGAGAGTCCCTGTGGACCACAGAGGTTATTCAAAGAGGGAATTTGGGATTTTTCATCTTCCAAGAGCTGGATTAAGGATAGCAAAGCAACCAGGGCCAGGGTGATGCCTCCACTTCCTCCATCCCTGGACCCAGCTTGCCAAAGGCTGCACAAGTGCTCCATTTGTCTTGCTGAGATGCCTTTGAAGGCTGAAAAAGCTGATTTGCCTCTGCTGAGCTCTGTCTCGAGCCCCCACCACAGCTGGTGCCGATGAATTTCTTGTGATGGTGCTGCCAGGCTTCAAAACCAGGCCGAGATTTGTGCCACAGGGTGTCAAATTCAAGTTTATCGTGGCCACTGAAGCAGAAAGGCAAAGCCTCAGAGCATCACAAGCTCTCTGCAAAGCTCCTGCCCGTTAGTAATGCCCATCCCTGCTGTCAGTCCTGTAAAAAACAACCCTTTCCCTTCTTTCAGGGCAAGCTTTACTAAGTCCTGTCCAGAATTGTAATGCCCCACGTGTAACCCTGTGCAGGAGGCTGCAAAACTTGTCTGAAAGCGTTGTTCTTGTTCCCAAATCTCTTCCTGACCTCTCTACATTTATTTTCCGTGGCTGTGAAATTCTCTTTGACCTAATTACAATTCCCACTTGGCGTTTTTGGCACTGGAAATGGAGATGTAGAAGCTCCTGAACGGAAAGTGTGTCAGGTGCACCGTGCTCACCTCTGCCTCTCGGAGCAGAGATGAGCAGACAGGGGCTGCAGGCACCGGGGTCATTTCACATCTAAGGCAGTGCTGAATTCTCCTAACAGCCCCAAGATTGCAGGAGCTCAAAGCTTTGCAGCAAAGGTGAAGAAACCTCCTAAATCTGGGCTTGTTGCAGGGAAGGGAAAAGAACAACAGAGTCGCTGAGGACTGTTCTTGAAAAACATTTATTTCTGTAATGGATTTAGAGCGCTGACTCCCAAAGCCCCACAGTCTCTCCCAACATGTAATTCTGGGGACAGTTGCCTTTGATGGGGGAAAAAAAAAAAAAGCCATACAAAGAAACCCCACACAAACAAACAGTTTGGTACCAAACTGAGCCCAGGTTCCCTCTGGGAAATATTGCCTCCTGTTGAATATTTAACCCCAGCTGGGGTGGAGCTGCCCTGCTCCACTGATGGTCACTGCCAAAGGCCCCAAAGAACTGAAGATGTTGTGTTGGACTGCAAAATAACCAGGGGGGACATGGGCAGGGAAGGATTCAGCGGCTGCTATTTTTTTTTTTTTTTTTCTTTCAGACATCATTGAAAAAGGAAATCTGTGCATTTCAGTTTCACCTCCTGAGCCCCAGCATTAGGAAAGTCAGATACAAACCCACAGACCAACGTACACAAAATAGTGACCAAAGTGTCCAGACATTTCTAAGCCCCTCAGTTTACTGTGCTGTGATGCCTCCAAAAAGCAACAAAACCCACTTTAGGATTGTGCTGGATCTTACTTTTAAGAGGGAGGGACAGAGATGCAGCACAGAGCAAAGCAACTGTCAAGCAATGTTTAAGGCAAATTTATTCCCATTTATCAGGAGTCAAAGAATTTTTTTTGTTTGTTTGTTGGCTTTGTTGTTTAAGCTGTTAGATAACGCCTCAGCTGGACATTTCTGCTCAGATGATTTAATCAGAGTTTGAGGGAAGTCATCTCAAGCTGATCTGAGCCTAGAACAGCAAATAATGTTATTCCCAAGAGTATCAGTCAGAACAAATTTTTCAAAAATTAAAGTAATCGATGTTCAGAACTGCCCCAAAACTTTCTTCCCTCAGAGACCAGGTTGAGCCCAAGTAAAACACACAGACATGAAGAAGGACACAGTGGCAAAGCCTCTACAAACACAGGGCTGAATAGGACCAAAGCAGAGCCAAACCTAAATTCCACAGGTGCGAGAACACGGACAGAGTTATGAGTAAAAAAAGGGGAAAAAAAAAGGGGGGGAAAAAAAAAGAAAAACAGAGCCCCAGAGAGGAACGTTTCATGAGAGAGAATGGAAAATAAAAGTCCACTGTATGCAAAAAAAGGGAGTTCTTAGGTGCAGCCACAGAAAGCTGGGGAGTTCAGTTGCCTCATCTCTCAGGTGTGTTAGTTTGTTGTGCCTTTGCCCTCCCTTTGAGATCCAGGTGATGGTGCCAGGAGGTTCCTGCCTTTACTCAGTCTGTGCGTCATAATTGGCCCCCCCTGCTTTCTTCAGCTCGTTCTTGATGTAATCCTCATCCAGCTCTTTGTGGTCACTGATCACAAATTCTTTGGCAAAGTTCTGCAAGAGAGAAAGAAAAAAAGCCTCTTAAAAAGGGGGGATTTTTTCTAAGTAGCTGAATGGAGATGGGTTATCCAGCTTCCCTGGGTGTCTGAGCTGAACACCCTGATCTCCTGTGGCTGGGATGATAAACTGTGGATGAGACAGAAGATTAGTGAAGGCAAAACCCAACACTTAACCTGGAAAAACGTTTATGTATCTACTTCCACAGTGACTGGCTGCAAGACCCAACCCAGAGGCGCAGCTGCTCCTCCTGGAGAGGCACAGGCCAGGTTAGGGCAAGTTCCCTACATAGTATGTGAACTAAACCACTCAAAGTTATTGACCTCCTGACCACCACTGACCCTCAGCGTGATCCTGGGCAGGTCACTAATCCTCTCTGTGCCCTTTTTAGGGCCCCTTCTCCTAAAAAAAGAACAGCCCCACAGCAGAGTGCACTCCGGGGTCACACCTGCCAGCTGAGGGGAGAGTGCCTCGGTGAAATACTGAGCAGCACGGGGATGATGGTGATGCTTAAAGCTTTAGCTTTCATATCTTCCAGATTCTGTACTGCATTGGTATTTAACTCTGAACTTCATGTAAAGTGTTAGCAAGTTCTCCTCACAGTTTAGTCAGACAAAACAATCCTTTTCCAGCCCGAGAACCAAGGACACCACTGCAGCATCAGGCCCAAAAACTACAAACAGCAGGGAATTGAGGGGAGCAAACTGGGAGGATGGGACCTCATAACCTGAAGCTGTCACTGGACAATTAATCCCAAAATGTAAATGGATCAAAACTTATAGAAGTGTGAAAACTCATGACCAGACATCCATCTTGGGCAGAGCCATGGCTGGGCTCTTGTATTGGATACCCGAGGTCCTTTGAAGGCCTTTCAATAAACACACACTTTATTCCTTTAACTCTGCTCCAGGCAGCCTGGTAAGGCATCAGCGGTACCAGGAGCAAACACAGCTCCTTCAGTGGGTTTAGTGCCTCCTCCCCTCATCTCCAACACTCCCCCAGCCGAAGGCACACAGTGCCCCAGGCAGGCTCTGCTCTGCCCCTGCTTTGTGGTCCCCAGTGCCCTCTGAGGACACGCTGGATGAATACCCTGGTGTGCTGCAGGGCTGCTTTTCTCCTGCTTGAGAGCTCTCTGCAGCTCCTGGGAGCTGGGCAGAGCGCTGGGATGCGAGGCTGTGGACACACCAAACCCTTTCTGGGAGCAGAATGGGATCCCAGGGTCCCTTTAGGGCTCTTGTCATAGCAGGGGCAGCTCGGGGGTTTTTTTTCCTTTGTGGGGGCTGTCCTTCCTGCCTCCCAGCAGGGCTGGCATGGCATCCATGTGTGTGTGTGTGCACAGCCATTTCAGCAAACAGGCTCTCTGCTGCTTGCTTGAGCGTTTTCCTCCCCTTCCTAACCACAACTGAGAGCGCTGCATGAGCCTCCCTTCCCCCACCCCACAGAGCTTCAGCCAGCACGACAAACACAAGCATCCATCGCACTCCACCAAAATTAGGAATTAAAATCCCAACAGCTCGGCCGTGACGTCTGGGGAAATCTGCTGTGCCCGAATTCCCTGGGCGGCGAGTTCCCCAAAAGGTGATGGGAGGAGGAGGCAGAGCTCTGGGAGAGCAGCAGGAATCCTGTGCGGGTCTCCCTGGCGCTGGAACAGCCCTGGCACAACGGGAACGGGGGGTTCTGATTGCTCTCAGAGCCGGAGCCACGGGAGAGCTCTTTGTTTGGCAGCGTCTCCAGGGTCTCGGTTTGGGATCAGAGCCGGGTGAAGGAGGGGGCGGAGGAGGATGCGGCTTTGAAAGAGCCTCAGCATCTCTTTTCATGCGCTGGGAGAAATGGAAGGGAGAGGAAAACAGCTCCCTCCTCCCCCGGGCTGCGGCTGATCGTGTTTCACACCGTAGGAAATCCTCGCTGCTGCCGGGGTGGGGATGGAGCCTCGTGTGCTCCGCTCGGGCTGATGGGCTGCACAAAGCGCTCAGCAGCAACAGCCCTGCTCCCCTGCCCGCTGGGCTCGGCGCTTCTGGACAGCACAGGCACTCATCCACGGCTTGGCAGAGTCCGGGGGAAATGGGAAAGACTTTGCTTTTTGGAGAAAAACAAATCCTTTTTTTTTTTTT
>VXBN01016500.1:137784-154367 GCA_013397395.1 Sinosuthora webbiana | reverse complement strand
TTTTTTTTTTTTCTGAGATGGGAATAAAGAGGCAAAGTGCCCAAACCATCAGATTTAGTCATGCTCATGTGGGACCTACTTCCAGGTCTCCCGGGTGAGATCTCTGCAAAGCTCAGCTCTTGCTGAGACCAGCCCCGGGATTTTCAGCTATTTGATGCTCACTGATGTGGGCTACCTGTGCGAGTCTTGAGCTGAGCCTTTTCAATTCCTTTTCCATGGTACCAGGTTTAACAAATTTCCCTCACTTTGGGAAGCAGATTATCCAGGACTACCTGATTTCAGGGTGAGTCTTTGCCCTGCTTCAGTGAGAACTGAGGCAGGTCCATAAAACCATTTCTGAGAGGGACTCCATGAAAAGTGTATTTTATAAATGTGGGGAGGGTTTTCTCCAATGCCCACTCTGCAGAATCCAGCTGATTCTGAAATTAAAACTGCAAGTGCACTCATGCCCGAGCAGAGGAGAATTAATTACGTGTGCCACAAAATAAATATAATTACTCAGATGCCTTCTCAGCTAGACACTTATCCAGACAGCTCCTGGGTGATGATCTGTGGGCACCAGGCACGATTTCACACCAGCACCACCAAGACACCCTGCAAGGAATGAACAGTGTCCCCCTAGCAGTGGCCAGATGGGTTCTGCTCCCAGCCACTCTTAAATATCCTCTTAGCTGACTGGGCCACCTCTTGTGCCAGATTTGTACCCTCAGAGTGCAATCTGGGTCACTGCTATTAATAACTCTGCCTCACTCCATCCTCTCAGGGTCCTCCTGGGCTCCTCACACCGGCTCTTACCCACCACGGCGTCTCCTCAGGCCTGGCCCCAAGGAGGGAAGATGCTTCTGGTGAGTTTGGTGCCTGCAGTTTCTGATTTTAACATCCTGCTCGACCTTCTCCAGCCACAGCCTCTCCCTCATCACTCTGTATTTACTGTCTGAGGTCTCTGGGGCTGAGTTTTTGTTCAGGGTGCAAATCCTAAGGCACAGGACATAACTCCGATGCTTGGGCCCTCGATTTGCTGACGTGAGTCTTCATCTTACATCCTCCACTTCCTTTTCCCTTCTCCTCCCCCCAACCCCGGGCCTTCCACAACCACAGCAAGCCCTGCCAGTGAATTCTAGCCTTTGTCTTCACCCCAGTCGCCAGCAGCCTCCAGATAGCAGAAACAATGATGCCATTTATCTTTATCACTGTCACAACACAACAGTGGCCACAGCCTCTTTGCTTTGCCTCTCAGATCAGTGAGCAGGACACAGAAATACCGAGGTTCACTCCTGGTTCTCCAATGCACCTCCCTGGCACCAGCTCCTCTTTGTGCCTGAGCAGCAAAGGGTCCCAATTTTGGAATCTTATCCCTCCACAGCAGGTACAGACTGAATGGGCTCCAACCATGCAGGAGCAAAGAAGGAGCCTGCATCTCTCCCTGGGAAAAATGAAATTTGTGCAGAAAGCTCAATCCTTCTCTCCCAGCCAACTTAAAGGGGAGAAAAAAAAAAGGGTGGAGTAGATTTTGTTCCTCTTCCAAGCCCTGAATGTTTAGCATATGGGCCATAAAATCTCCCTAAATTGCCCAAGGGAAAACCCCATGTGGTGCAGATATTATACTAAACTAGATTGCAGAGGCCCTTTTAAATCCCGGCTTGGGAAGCCTGAAGCCAGGAGTAAAATCCTTGTATAGTCTATAGACACTGGGGTTTTCAGCAGCTACAGATGGTGCCAGGTAGCTGAGCAGCTTCTTGCCATTTTTTATTTCTTTTATTTTTACTGGGGCTTGGAGCAGCTTCTGCTGATGTCCAGAATCCTCAGTTCTACTGAGCTTGATGTCACCATTCCCATGCACTGGTCATCTCATCCTCAGTGCAGATGCAGTACGGAGGAGATGACATCTCCCAGGTTTCTCTTGCAGCATGGTCTGAGTCCCTGCAGGCCTACAGCAAACCTGCTCCTGCACTCAGCTGTCAGACTCCCAGCTCAGCAAAAACCCTCTCTTCAAACCTACTCCCTGCCAATTCGACATGGACCAGTTCCAGGCACTGAGAGAAGCCAGTCCAAACCTCTGGCAAACACTTGTCTCAGCACTGGGAGCTGCATTTCAGCTGCTCTGCAAATTCTCCCTGTCTGTGCTTCATCCCCCTGGAAGAGTCACAAGTCTGTGTGTCAGACACAGGGCGATGAGAAGCTGCTCATTCTGAACCAGGAGCTCTTGTAAATCCATCTCCATTTGGGATGGTCATTACAGTAAATCAGAACAGGAGAATCACTCAAAAAGGAGAATTTAGTTTGCCTTCCCAGCAGGATCTCACTCACCCTCATGAGTAACTCTCAAAGCCATCGTGACATAGCTGTTCCCTGTGAGTTTGGTTTCCTGACTGCCTCTAACAAAGCTATTAAACCTTCTGGTTTAATTTAGCCATTTAATCTCCTGGTCAGGACTCTGTACTGATGGGAGAAAACCAAAGCACATACAGGGAATTCTGTGTGATCCCAAGATCAGGGACAGGGACCCCTCATGGGACACCATCACCAGTGCAGTGAGGAATCCAGGGGAAAAGGGAAAGGTGAGCAAAAAAAAAAAGAGATCTGGGCATGAGCTGCAAGGCAGGAACTCAGTAGAGCTGTTGACATCATGACAGCCAGATGAATTCCTCACCAAAAATAATGATGAATAAAATGCCTCGAATATTTGCTCACAGAAACAGAACTGTTTTACCCTGAATATGAATTAGGGAAATAACAGAGCACATGACTCTGTGGGGGAAGGAGTGCTGATGAAAACAGAGAAGACTCAAAATCCATGGAAAATCAGACAAACTGGCAAAGATTGTGCAGTCCCTTTGCTGGGAGAGTCCTGCAGGACATGAATTCAGTCCTGTCAGGAAAAAGACCCCAGTGCTGCCTGAGGAAGAGTTAAAATCTCCTGGTAGGAAATGCAGTCATGAAGGGCAACGAGTCCACAGAGAGGAAGGAACACTCAAAGGGAAACCAAGTCCTGCCTCCAGTTCTTTGGTGTTCACATCAAAAGCACCTCATTTCAGCCCTGTGTGCCACTCCCAGTGCCACATCCCCTGTGCCTGGGCCCATCCTTGCTGTGGGTGACCCCAATGCTGTGGGGTGGCTCTGTCCACATCTGCCAGGTCACCCTGAGCACAAGGTGACACAGCTGCTGCTGCTGCTGATGCCAAACAGATGCAGCCTTGCAGAAGCCTCTGTTCCATAAAGTTCCCAGTTGTTTGGATTGTTCCTGGGGTAGGTTGAGACTCCACCCCAGAAATGATCTCCCAAACATCTTAAAATGAAATTCATCATTTCAACGGGAAATGTTGTGCCACTTCTTCCCCCATTAGCTCTGTCCTTGGCATGGAGAGGAGCCCAGTGGATAAAAGATGGAGCTGTGCATCCCCCTGTCTCCACCTGCACAGCAGTGTCACACAACAGGACTGAGCTAGACCCTAAGAAGATACAAATAAACATTTGTTCCCTATCCTGGCCTTACTTCTAATCTTCTCCCGGCTGAACTACTTGGACCAGGCTGAAGGCTTGAGCCAAGATTTCCAGCTGACTTAAGGAGGAAAGGGTGGAAAAATAAATGGCTGTGGGGAAAAAATAAAAGCTCCTGATAGCTCCTTAAACGGATTTTTCTGCAATCCAAATGAAATACGATAAACTCAAGAGCCATTTTTCAACAACATTAAAGAGGTAATAAGCCAGGCCCAAGTAGCGCCAGAAGACCTGGCTCTCATCTAAGCACAGATCAGAAAAACTACAGCTATTTGTAGCAGATGAGGTCCACCCCTGTCATTTTACAGTTATTACAGCTAAAAATCAATTGTCCTTTCTTCCTGAGAGGTTTTCTGGCAACCTCCTGCGCTCACTGTCAGCGCTGCTCCCCCAGCCACCTCCCCAGGGATTTCACAGCACCTGCTCCCCCTCCCAAGGGAGGAACACAAAAGCCAGGAAAACCCAGTTCCTCTCCCTGCTTTGGAATAGTTCATCCCTTTGTTCAGAGCCCAGAATCTACTCCTCACCAGTTAATGTCCCCTGTGTTTTCCTTATGGCTGCTGGGAGCCCATTAATGATCCCAGTGTGGGATCCTCTTCCTCCCAGGGCTGGGCTGTGCTGGCAGGAGGTGCCTGAGCTCACTGGCTTTCACTTTGTCTGGCAGGAGCAGCAACGTTTATTGGTGTTTGTTCAGCTCTGAGCAGAGCTCAGCCCCAGCTCATCAGCACAGCACAAGACACAGAGCAGGAATCCTCTCACACCTTGGTCTTAAATAAAGACCCACAGTTGCTTTGGAAAATTGTACAAGGTTGTGAGAGCCCTTCAGGTTTTACTGAGGGATCCTCAGAGTGGAGAGCTGCTCTTCTGGAGTCCCAGCCTGTCCCTTGTGTAGATTAAAGCCGTACAAGAAACCTCTTTGTGCCACCCTTCCACGGGGTGGGTGCACCTGTGGGCCCTGCACAGAGCCCAGCTGCACCTACATCCTCGGTGATGATCTGTGGGCACCAGGACTGTTCAGGGTTTGCAGCCAAAAAACTGCCACCTTAGTTACCTTAGGGCACTGCTTATTCATCACCCAAATGATAAACCAACACTGACTCAGGTTTGTAGTTTATCATTACAGAAAAAAAACCAATCCACAAGTGCATTTTTCTATGTATAAGTCACAACTCGAAGAATCTCTGTTAAAAACAGAAGACTGAGAATGTACCTGAAGGTCAAGGGAACTACTAAGAGTGAAACAGCTCTGGGATAAATTCCCTCTGTTAAATTTCAGTTGGACTTTCTTGTCCTTGCTCATTTTGACAGATTATCTGCAAGGTCACGGGCATAAAAAGAAGAAAATAGTTCTGCTTTTATCTCGCTCCGCTCAGAGGGATTCAGTTGCATATCAAGAACTATTCAAAATACTTGTCAAGATAATTTCTTCTGGACAGGAGATCACCATTGCTGGGACATTCAGAAATGTTTTGCAGGGGTTTATAGGCAAGGTTGCTCAGCAGAAGTGTATCTAGTGCCAGTTGTATTGTTTTTGTATTTTAGGACAGACTAATTGGAATATGAAAGCTTTTAAGTAACAGCCAAGAATGGTTAATGCTCCACCAGATTATTAACTTGTACAGACTACTAATCAAAGATGAAACAAGTGAAATTGCAAATTATATGTAACAGACCTAGGGACAGATCTGAGCACAGTGCTCAGGAATGCTATTCAACTCAACAAGACTACATTGTCTAAACAGATTTTTAAGAAAATCTTGGGCCTAGTGACTCATACAGGAGTCATTCTTTAATACTCTATAATTTCGTCCTCAGCTACAATTACGCAGTTTCAGCTGCTTCCCATGAGCAGAAACTTGCTTTCTTATCTCTCAGGTGTCATTCTGGAAGTTTCTTTGGAGAACAGACCCCTCTGAGTGGTTGTCATTCTGAAGCATTTAGCACCAGAGTTTATCTTCTGGAAGGACAGGAAAGTATAATCTCCTTCATTCTTCTTATCTAAAGGTAATCTTCTGTGTCATATAAACTACCAAAGAGTTGAGGGGGGGCTTCATTCTCACCCTTCACAGTGTCGTGTTGGGAGATTCCTTTACACAGGCAAGAGCTCAGTAACTGAGGGGGATTAATTTCATCATCAGCCCGTTTCTCCAAGAGCATAAACAAAACCATTCCTCAGGCTCTGACCAGCTGGTCCTATGTTTTGTTGGAAGAGCTAGAAACATCCCAAACATCAGCATCCTCTCCATCACAGCCAGGTTTCAGCTGTGGCTCTGTGCAGCCTCCCTCCAGTCACTTCTCTCCTGGCTGTTGTTTGTTCTCACTCGGACTGAGCACATTTCTCTTCCCCCTGCTACGCCCAAGGCCAAACAAAGCCTGCTCACGTCTAGTTAGCGATTAAGAGTGAGTTAATTGGTGCAATAGGGACTTCAGACTTCGGGGTGATTAGCTCCACAAATTCACTGTGCAAAGACAAAAGGCCTCCGGAGAAGTTTAAACAAGGGTGTGGGTTTTCCTGTTTAATTTTACCTGCTTAACTTAATACTGCTCGTGGTCATTCAATATTGAATTATTTCCCTGGCGAGGAAGGGAGACATCTCAGTGGTGACAAGGAGGGGAGTGCAGGAATTCCCTCCTCGTGAAATAGCTAAGGCAGTCTTAAGCTCAAAAGGTGCTTCTTTATGCCTGAGTGCTCAAAGGGCAGATGTTAAGCCTTCCTAGGAGGAAGACAGGCTGTAGGAAATTGTCTTCTTTTGTAAAGGATTAACTCCTAAGTTGGAGGATGAGCCAATCCTTCCCTCTCTCTCCCTCCTGCTGGTGTTCGTACAGAAAACAGCGAGAGGAGCTGATGGTTAGGAGCATAATAAAGAAATTACCTGTACTACTTCCTTGACCAGAGTCTTGTCAGTCCCGGTTTTGGCTCTCTGCAGGCCACTGACATCCTCTCCAATCCAGGTGATGAGGGCAAACTTCACTCTCTTGCTCATGGCATCGCCGGTGGTGAATCGGACAAAGCCGAACAATCGCACGTCATCTGCGGGGGCAAAGAAGGGACGAAGTGATTAAACCCAGGAACATCCCTGCCTTCCCCTTTTCCCCTTTTCCCCTTTTCCAGGGTCAGCCTGTTGCTCTCAGACACCAAGGCAAGGCACTGATCCTGTGTTTCAATGCCAGCATTTGGGAATCAGGGTCTCTGCTGGTTTGCCCTGTGTTTACAAGGCGTGCTCTGCCCGTGTCAGCTCGGCCTCTTCTGGGTTCTCTGAGTTACTGGGAGGAAAGTGGCTGTGCTGGACACCCCACAGCACAGTGGAAATGGCTAAAATACAGTCAGCAGGCAGGTCAAGAGCATGGAGCTAACCCCAGTTACACAGTCAGCCAAATGGTCCATCTGCAGGTCTGGTGAAGAACGGAAGAAAGTGATATCCTGGTGTCTCTTTCTTACAGAACAGCAGGATTAGGGTCACATTTTATAACACTATCAGCAACTGGCCATTGTGCAAATCTGATCTTTCTCCCTCCTTCCGTCCAATTCTGGCTCACTTGTAGGATGAGTTTACAAGAAGGAGGAAAAGAAAACTCTGCAATTACTCGCCCAGGTGTGTTTTTCTCCTCCTTCCGAAGCCCTGGAGGGAAAAGTCCTGGATTTTAGAACTGTGCTGATCTTTGTTTCACAGCTGGCTTGTGCTACATCGCACCAGAACTGATTTAGCCTGGCCATATGTGTGACAACCTTGCAGACTCTTATCTCAAAGAGCTCCTTCCTGCATCTCCTGGTGACTCATGGAGCAGTTGGGAGCCTTCCTGATCAGCAGCACCATCCCCCTGCATCCCCAGGCTCCAGCAGGAGTGGCAGAGAGCAGAGCAGATGGACACTGTGGAATATTCCCCATCATGGGTTCCTTCATCTCTCAGAGGTCACTCGAGGCCTTTTAAAGGAGGTGACTCAAGCCAGAAGAACAAAGCTGCTGTTTGAGAGGACTCCTGGTAATCCTGGCACACTTGTTGTGACCAGTTCAACGTGCCTTAGAGGGATTTGCTGGGTTGACTAATTGCCAGGTGAAAATGTAGGCTCCAGGTGTAGGAGTGACTGCCAACATCCCCAGCACGCTCCAGGAGCAGCCAGGACAGCTCCAAGAACTCTGGAGACAGGGGACAAGCAGCTCTAAATTGCTCATCCCCGGAAAATAAGCTGCTAGAAATCAATGTTAAAAAAAAATAAATAAAAATTGGGATATTCTCTGCAAGATGACATATCTCAGAGCTTCTTTAACACTCTGATTTGCCAAAGTGCGGACAAAGTCCCCTTGATAAAAGAGAAGACTTTTTCAAGTGTGAAAAAATTCCACCTCTGCTCTCCCTGTTTTGTTCTCTCTGTTCTTTTTAATCCTTTTTTCACTGACTGAGTAATACTGGGCAAACTGGAAAATGGATGCAGGGGGGTGTGTGAGCCAGTACAGTGCTCAAAACAAACTCCTCTGAAGAATTCAAAATAGAAACAAAGAGAAGGATCATATTCGGAGGAAAAAATCCAGATGGATCTTTGGAAGGAGAGGAAGAGTCGTGTATCAACAGTGCAGGCAAACCAAACTTCTCCCTCAGTTCCCCTGCTACTGGTGAGTGTAAGAAACACACGTGGAGACTCCTGGTTCTGACAGTAAATCCTCTTCCCAAGATTGATTAGAGCCATAAATGAAGCGACAGCCAGGAAATACCCAAAGGGAAGCGGGACAGTAAATCCCCTGACGTTACAGTGAACAGATCCAGGAGCCAGCCTTGCTTCCCCAGCCCTGACAGCAAAGGAGGCCAAGAATTGTCCTGTGCCTCCTCTGGGAACAGCCCTGGAAAACCCTTTAGTGTCATTGAGTGCTGGGACCTCCTGCACTGCAGTGCTGTCACTGCCCTCCCCACGGGGCCCTCAGTCCCCTCCTGAGCCTGTGGGGTTTTCATCCCTGCCCCTTCTACCAAAGGCTGTCACAGAGCCTGAACACTGGGTGTGCTCCTTTATAATAAAGATAATGAAGAAAAGATAATGAATGTGAAAAATCAGTGTTTTTTCATAGCAGCACAGAGGGGAAGTTCCAGGGATGCTCCATGCCTGGAAGTGTTCAAGGCCAGGTTGGATGGGGCTTGGAGCAGCCTGGGATAGTGGAAGGTGTCCCTGCTTATGATGGGGCTGGAATGAGATGATCTTTGAGGCCCCTTGCAGCACAAACCATTCTGAGATTCTGTGAATTTGTCTGTCAGAACAACTTCCATTTTACATTAACCCCCAGCTCACTGGCAGCAGCAGGATTTGCTTCTCAGCAGAACTTCCAGTGCTTGCCCATCCTGGCTGAAAGCAGCTCAGTGACACTAAAGAGAGCCAAACCCAGCCATTCCAGCTTTTATCCCTGAGATCACCTGAGCATGAACACCTCTTACTTCACCCTGTTCAGTCCAGGTAAGTTTAATGAGCACCTGAGTCACCTCTTGGGCAGATTTTCCTGGGGCTGCTTCACTTGTGGGGGCTTGAAGGCGTCACACCCCAGCTGGGTCCTGTCTCCTCCTGTCTCCCCAAGGAATTTCCATCCCTACCGGAGGCAGAGCAGGCTCCTCAGCTGCCCCAGCTTTCAGCCCAGGATATTGAGCACAAATGTGATGCCTCAGCTCGCCGTGTGTGAATCGCGCTGCGCACAAAGCCGAGAGGGAATGTGGATTGGAGCCCTGAGCAATTAAAATGTCTCCGTTCCTAAAAGGGCATCAGGGACGGATGGGGAGGTTTTTAGCGCTGGCTCGGCCCGGGTATAAGCCTCTCCAAGCGGAGGTCAAAATCCCCGAGCAGAAGTGGCTGAGTTTCACAATTAGCGTGAGGCGTGTTCGGAGTGATAAGGGGATCAAAAACGCAAGTTCTTTCCTGCTCCCAAGCTTTCCTCTTTCACAGTTAATCAGTTCTGCCCCGTCGGATCAGCTCCCCACGCTGGAAGTCATCAATGCCATCAGTGCCAGTTCCCGGGGAAACCTCAAGGCATTAACATCCACCACCCGCATCTCACACAAAACCACTCCCGGTGGTTTTGGGAATTTGCTGGGAGTGAGGGGAGCAGAACAAATCAGAGAGAGATTTCCCCTGAAAGAGGAAATCCTGCCTAGTGCTGTGCCACCCCCTTCCCAGCCACCGGGACAGGAATTCCAGGGCAGATAGAAGGGAATATTTGATCTGGGGAGAACGGAAATAGCAGCTTTGAGATCGCACGAGATCCAGACAGCAGAAATTAACAATGTTAATTCAATTAATACCACGACTCCTTTCACAATGGCTGGACAAACAATGAGCAGGGCAATGAATGCCTTAACGAGCATCGCTTGGCATTTCTCTCCAAACTCTCTATTTATCACTAAGGCAGGATTTTCCAAATATTCTGATTAAGCTGCCCTTGGCTGTCAACAGAGCTTGATGCCAAACTGCAGAGATTTCCTTCATGGTATCCTTCCCTTTTCCTCCATCCTCTCGAGTGCTTTGGTTCAGCCGTAGTGAAAATCTCCCCATTAGATGAAAACGCAGTGAGTCATCAGTAAAAAGATAATAGCTGCAGGAAAGAAATACACTGTCAAAGCGTCACGGTTCTCAGGCTGAGGGCTCTGAATGGCCAAGCCAGAGATGTGCCACGGTAAAAACACGGCTGGATCAAGGTCACAGGCAGCAAGGCAGGTGATGGACTGACCTGCTTTTGTCTTCCGTGCCACATGAATTACTACAGCGCCGTGACAGGTTCCGGGAAGATTTAATTTGTTTGCTTCAATTGGATTAATTTTAGATTAATTTGTCAATTTTCCACCTCTTCAGTCAGCCCCGTGGTCACGTGGCTACAAGTGCAGACAGAAATGTTCCCTACCTCTTCCTACACTGTTTTTTCCTCTTAAACCCAGCAGATCTCGTGCAGGGCTGCCTTGCTCCACCCCAGCGTGTTCATTAAATCATCTCGGATGTGTCTGACCCCAGGGCCACCACAGGGCTCGGCTGGGACACCAAACCTCCTCCAGGTGACTCCAGGGGTGGCTGATGTGAGTGCAGGGACACAAGTTCTTGGGGAAATGACCCCACAGTGGTTTCTCTGGGCAAGTGAAGCCACCAGAGGGTTGCTGCCACCCCAGGGACAGTCATGGGTTCTCTCCTGACCTGGGCAGATGCTGAGGGCAGAGTGGGAGCCAAAGGGGACCCAGCTCTTCCCTGGAGGAAGGAATGGTGCTGTTGCTTGGCCAGAAGGGCCAAGCAGGCCCCAAAACAAAGGTACAAAGCTCTTCTTTCCCTGCTCCTGTGCCCCCCAGGGGATGGCAAAGGGACACCCACAGCCACGACACTTTGATTAAACGTCACAAACCCAAAGAGTTACCATCACTGCAGGCCTTGAGCTGGTGAGGTACTCCCACAAAAACCAGTGAGAATATTCCCTAAAGCTGTGCACAGGCAGGGCCAGGCTAAGCCAGGAGATGCTGTGACCCTGCCAAGAGCACGTCCACACAGGCAGGGAGGGCACAGGGGCAGGGTGACAAATTCCATAAGCCACCCATGGCCCCAGGTCTTCCTCGGAATAGCCAGGAAGGGAAAGCAGGAGAGATGAACGCCGCAGAGGAAAAACAAAAGCAGTAGGAGATTGATTTACAAGGCCCATTTTAGCAACTTAAGATGCAGCCAAATGCAGATCAGCACCTATCTCATTATATGTCCTCGTGTGTTTTTACAAATCTTTCCTACAACCTCAGGTGCCAACGTAACCTTGGTGATCTCTCCACTCACAGCTCCTACATTTAAAATGTGCAGCCCAGGCTTTCTGGGACAATTGATCTAAAGCCCCCCAAAAAAGCTTGTATTTTTATTAGGAGCCAATTCTGTTTCTATTTTCTGATATTTTATGTCAACCTCAAATGATTTTATAGGGTGTTTATTTCAGACCAAAGATTTTTCTGTTCTTCCTGCTGCTGAATGCCCAGTGTGGTTTTAGGCTGATCTTTTCAGACACATGAATAACTATCCCATTTCATGCTGTCATTGCAATTATTTATCTGGACTGGGGCTTTCCAAATAAAAGGCTCATTATTTCTTTTGTCAGAGATGCATTGAAAACAGCTGTTCACATATGGCATGGAGAAGGGGGGGGGAATACAGTCTTCTGAGCACTCCATTGCTTAATGGCAGAATACACACTAAAAATAAAAATGAAATTAAACCACAGACAGAGCCGATGTGATGCTTTGCTGCTTCACAACACAGACACTGAGGCAATGCCCAGGGCAGTCAGGTACAACAGGCACACACAAAAGTTCCACAGGATGTCATTTCAGTTGTACCTCATTCCACTCTTCTCAGCAAACAGCATCACCGGCCCAGCTGTAAGACTTTGAAATTAAAAACATTAAAAAAAAAAAAAAAGAAGTCCTAAGAGCTGTCACATCCTTCCATACAATAACCTTCAACTCTTATCTCTTTCTGGCTTCAAATGCACCAGCTCAGCTGCTTTTCTTCAAAGTGTACTGATGGCATGTACTACTAACCACCAAATTAATGCTTCCTCTGGAGCCAGGCCATCTGCAGAGGCAAGAGCTGGAACTGGGAGGTAAAATGGATCAGAAGCCTTGAATTAAGTCCTTGTTTAATGCAGAGGTAATCTGTGCTGTTAAGACCAAACAGTCCTCAGCCAGGAGACACAGGGGGTGTTTAATGACCCTGAGACAGCGAATGTCCTCGAGTTTGGTCTCCAGACACAGTGAGTGTCCTCAACTTTGGTCTCCAGACTCTCGGGGTCAGACAAGGGCCAGCACAGGCAGGACTTTGGCCATGAGGCAGCTCTGCAAGAGGAAGAGCCCCCAGCAGCCAGCTCCAAATCATACAAGAGTGATACAAACCAACCTCCTTGGCTTTACTTTGGGGTGGGCTGGAGGAGAGGTGCTCACACACGTGGGGGAGGACAGAGGAGGGGAATGGCTGGCTCCAAGGCAGGGTCTGCTGCCTCCCAGGCAGTGTTGGAGCTGTCCTGGGACAAGCAGACCTTGGCATGATGGAGACTGACACGCAGCAGCCCAGGCTCCAGGCTGTGTTTGCAGCATCACCCCAGCACCCTGGACAGAAGGGCACTGCAGGAGCTCTTCTTTCCATGTTTCCTCCCTCTAAGAGTGGGAATTGCTGTCCTCAAACGGGGATGGGGAAAATGTGATCATTTAACGGTGCTGTTTGTTAAACCTTTCTGTTCCTACACGAAGCTTAGTGAGGATCTAAGGCAGAAAAGGCCCCCACGGCAGGATCTGTGAGATGCAGGTGTGGTGTGGGATGTGTGTCTGAGAGTGCAGCAGAGGAGGAAAGAACCCACAGCAGGGACAGCAGCAGCTCCTGGCTCAGCTCAGCACCTCTGCCACGTGTGCTCGGGGCTGCTGGAGGTGTGCAGAGCTGGTTCCTGACACGGCCTCCCTGAGCTGCTACTTCCTCTAAAAGCAGCAATTTCAGTTTCTGTCCTTTCCCTTTGTCCCCAGCCACGCTGGTGCCCCGAGGAGGTTTGCAGAGTCAGTGATGGGCAGGGAAAGGGTTATGGATAGGGGGGAAAAAACAAAACCACAGCCCTGTCACCAACAGCCCCTTCCAGCCCCCTGACCTCTGTCACTGCACAAGGCAGGACATCCACCACACACGCAAATATCCTCCAAACTGGTACTGGAGCCACAGGGATCGGCAGTGACCCCGCCCGTGCTGCCGGCAGGGGAGCAGCGTGCACCAACCAAGGAGCTTTTAATAGGAATGGCTCTTAAAGAAAAGGGGGGACGCGGATATTTGCAGCTCAGAACGGCGCCGAAACAGCCGGGGCAGAAAGTGGAGCAGAGCGAGCTCCGACGGTGACTCTCTGCACGCCGAGATTTGCAATCCCAGCTCCTGCTCTCACCTCCGACCACCAAATGATGCTCAGCGTCTAGCAGAGGCAGCTGCAGCACTTTGTGGCTTTCAGGGCAGTGTTTCTCACACAACGGGAATTCAAAACAATGAAGTTTATTCTGACAGCAAGTTTTTTTAAATTTTTTTTTATCGCATTTTCTGAAGCTGTTTGCAGTGAGAGCAGCTCTTCTCCCCTCCAGTGAAATGTAAAAGGAAATGAAAGAGACCAGGAGGAAAGAGATGTAGCGACGAGAAGTAATAATATTTAACAGCTTTCCCCATCCCTTGCTACCCTTTTTTACTGACTTTGTTTCAGTGGAAATATTCCACCCAACTCCACTTCTGCTTTCCTCCAGATGGGAAGGAAGGTTCCAACTTCACTGAAGGAAAGCTCCAACTTCACTGCTGGCACAAGGTTTGGTTCCTGACTGTGTCTAGCAGGCCAGGTGAAGGTTTGCTGCACAGATGGAGCCTCCAAAACTTGCACCTCTTCCTTCCCCAACTGCAGCACCGAAATTCGTGGGTGGAGGAAGATCCTTTTCAGCTCTCAGGCAAGGACCAGGCACCTCAGTTTGCCTTTTTGTTAAGCCTCACCCAGCTGTGCTCCAGAGGTGGGTTTGAGGACAACTTTTTGACCCTGGTCTGCCAGGGAACAGCCCTCAGCAGGTGCATGCCAAGGGAAAGAAGGAGCAATGGAGCAGCTCTAAGGGATTTAGCTCCCCATTAAAGGCTAACAATAGACCCACGTATTTAACTCTTCCCTTACTGAGCTTATTTCTAAAATATGGAAAATTCCCTTTTTTTTTCTGTCTTGAGGCCATCTTGGTTTCAACTCCCTGTTTATAAACCCTGTTAAGAACACAAGTGTGTTCTCCAGAGTGCAGTGTGTGTCTCCATTTGTTGTCATCCTCATCCTACCCTACACAACTCATGCCTGTGCTGTGCCAAAGCCCCTCTGCCTGCTCAGCCACTCCAGAAAAGGATTCCCTTTGCCACAGAATGGAGGAGAGGAAGTTCTTAACGGGGTCCCATCCAGAAAAAACATTAAAAATCAGCTCAGACAAAAAGAAAGATGTGGACTGTATAAAGGCAAGGAGAGAATAGAAATGGGGAAGGCTCCCCTGCAATCCTCAGGTGTCTGGAGACACCAGAGATGCTCAGTTAACTTGGCCAGGAGAGGAGACAGAGAACTTGGCACTCAGATCCTGAAGTCACTGACCTCCCAAGGGGACAATTAACCACTGCCATGAACTTCCAAAGTGCTGAGCCCCGGGATTCCCTGGATTCCAGGTAATTGCTTTTCCCTTCTGTTGCCCACTAAAGAGAGTCGAGTGGGAAGGAGCTCCTGCCGTGCAGTGATCAGTGACTCTTCTGACACCAACCACAACAGGACCTTTCTTAGTTCTGAGTATTTTCCCTGCAGGTTCTCAGGAACAGCTGGAAACGAGTGGCTGCATTAATCTCAGTGAGACCCCACTGCCAACATCACAGCAGAGCAGCCTAAAGCATCTTCATCTCGTGGCTCCTTTCCAAGGGCTAAAACACACTTTTCTCCTGTGATTGATCCGACCTGTCCTGCCCTCAGTTACACTCCTGGGAGTTCTCCCCTTCGCTCAATAAAGCACAGCCAAGCCCTGGGGCTCTCAGTCCCACGGACAGGCTGTTTGCACAGCCACAGGACTGCCTGAGGCGTTCCCTGGAACCTTGTGAGGGCAGAGACTGCTCAACACAATTCCCCCACAGCTCAGACACAGAATTCTGAAAATACAGGTGAATCACAGCACTTGGTTCTACAGTAACTGGCTGAGCGAGGAAGACTTTGTTATAATCCAGTACTAGTAAAAAAAATCCTCCGTATCTCACCTCACTTGGCGACACTGTTAACCAGCAGCCAGGACAGGAGGAAAACTGAGATAAAAACCAAACCCTGCTTTTGTGAAGCTCATCGAAAGTCACGATCAGACGGAGTTAAACACTCCTCAGTGCATTTTCATTCTCCCCGGGCTTTGTTCCTCCCCTGGATGTTCCACAGCCGGCGGCTCAACAATCGAGTGCCACGTTTAAACCTGGAGCCGCAACAGTTGCGGTTGTGCAACGCCACATCTGCGATTGTTCGCAGGGCTGTATTGTTCGAGCCCAGCTCAGGTTTTGTGCTCTTTAAAAAAACCCCAGCGAGCCTTCCAACTGCAGTTACTTCAGTGCTACGATTTTCAGAAGAATTTTACAAGTATTTAAGTCCCAACGATCTCTATGACTGCATCTTTCTAGCCACAATTGAGTCGGTTTTGCTCTGAAATTGCATTTCCAAACAAGGCGACCGTTGCTTATCACGCGTTTTATCTGGTTTATAGCCGAGAGGCAGTGAAAGATTGTGCCAGGAGGGGAGAAAGGGCCCAGAGGACCTTAAGTCTAAGGGCGAGACAAAGGACCCGCTGGACTATGGACTTGAGGGAGTTGCACTCCGTGGAGCTGGAAAGGCGATCCCGCAGGACAGGGCGGGCGCGGGGAAGCAGCAGCACTAATCCCACTTCCCCAAGTTTCCTCCCATCCTTTCCCCCGAGCCCCGGGCAGCAGGAAGGGCGGAGAGAGGGGCCAAAGCAGCGGAGACGGAGCTTACCTGTGCACTTCCTTTTAAAGGTTTCATAGTCTACCCCTTGGTCTCCGGGGACGATTGTAGAGCCGTTGTACTTAAACGTCACCCTTCGAGGAGAGAAAAGACAAGGAGAATGAATAATACAGTTAAAAGTCACCTTTCCGGATGGGGGAAAGGAAAGGGGAATAACACATTTAAAAGTCACCCTTTGGAATGGGGGAAGGGAAGGCGAAGAATACATTGAACAGCAGCAGTCTTAAAGGAAGGGAAAGAAGGAGAGGAGGAAGAATAGACCGTAAATAAACCCCATCCTTTAGGCAGAGGGGAAGAGGAGAAGGGAGCAAGGTCTGTAGAAGTCGCCCTTTGGGGAGCGGGCAGAGAGGACGGGGGAATCCCAGCGCACCGCTGCCCGTCCGGGGGTGGGGGGGGGATACCGGGGGAGCCACCTACCAGTTCACCTCGGTGGCATCGTCCCTGACGAGGTTGTACGCCTCCCTGCACGCCTCCTTGTCGATTTTGGTGGCCATGGGGCCGAAGGGGAGGGCGGGCAGCGCGGAGCGGCGCGGAGCTGGGGGGGCCGCGGCCGCCGCTGCTGCCGCA
>VXBN01016500.1:114005-137508 GCA_013397395.1 Sinosuthora webbiana | reverse complement strand
GGCGGGGATGGGGCTCGGGGCTGTGCCGGGGCCGCGGAGCTGCGGGGACTGAGCATCACCCCCATCCCCAGCGCCGAGGGCGGCCCCGGCTTCGAACGGCGGCTGCGGGGGGACTTTGGGGGGTGACAGCCGCTGCTGGGCCAGGTGTGCGCGGGCGCTGGGGCCCTGTCTGTCCGTGTGCGTGTCCGTGTGTGTGTCCGTGTGTGTGTCCGTGTGTCTGTCCGTGTGTGTCCGTGTCTGTGAGCGAGCGGCTCGCCCCGTTCCAATGCAGCGATCTCCCCCTGCCGGGCTCGCGGCGCTGCCCAGGAACGATCCCGCATCCCTGCGAGTCGCTGCGCCCCGGGTGATGCGGGCTGGGAGACATCCCAGCCCCAGAGGCTGCCGGTGAGGCTGCGCTTCAGTCCCACACAAATAGAGACAGGTCTCCGCTCTGCAGAACCCGGCTGGAAATAAAACAGCACCGGGTGATGTCGTGCCCAAGCCCTGGAGTTTTACCCAACCAGTCCTTAGGCATTTCAGTGGGTTTCTACCCAATACCCGCGGGGCTGGGTTTGCAATTTAATAAAAACTGCATTTCCTTGATAAAAAGTATCACATTTTTGTTTCTTTTAAAGTTCGCAGGGGATGATGATTGCTTGTTTCACATCAGTGTTGTCCGTGGCTGAGCAGTAGGAGCCTCATTACCACACGGTTACTGCGTGTTGTCAGACATCTCGGGGGACAAGAGCCCTGACTGCCTTTAGTGCCACCAGGGCCCAGCCCTGCCCGCAGCCCCTCCAGCTGCTTCCCCATCCCCGGGTGACGTGAGGCTCCCGGAGCTCCGGGGCCCTGCACGGGCACTGCTGCAGTGCCTCTCTGATCCGATGAGGTCATAGGGACCAGGGAAAGATTTCTGAAGTCAGTACAAGTGTAGGACACTGGGTGAATCACGCTCGGTATCTGTAGGCTGCAGGCTCTGGATGATAATATAATCACACATTAATACTTCTGGGTTTATATAGATTTTCTTTGCTTTTTAGAAGCACTTTCATTTTTTTTCAAAAGCCTTTATGCTGACCATTATCTGCTCATAAATGTATTTTTTGTAGTCTGCATTTATCATCCATTGGCACTTGCTGCTGTTTATACCTGTAACACTGCTGCTTGTCCTTGTCCTTGTCCTTGCCCCTTCAATCCCTGATCCTCAGCTCCTGATGTTTCCTAGGGCAGAGGTGGGTGACTCCAATGTCATCCCCTTAGGAGGAGAGAACCTCATCCTTGTGCAGATCTCCGTGACCCAGTGGCTGGAGCATTAATTCTCTTAATTGGGGATTTCATGCCTCCCACTTCTCAGTGCCAGGTCTAAACATCAGAAATGCACATTTTCCTTGTGGGATCAAACCTCTTCTCTTCCTTGTCTTTCTCACCTTTTAATGTTTTTGGTTTTTCTTTTCTAATGAATGGAGGGATAAGTGTTGTGCTCAGTTTCATCAGACTGTAACTGGAGTGAGGAAATTTCCTACTTTTTTTTGACTTTGGTGAGCTCTGGTTTGCTTTTCATATGGCAATTCTGAGACCTCCAGAACATCCTGCATCCTGTCAGGAAGATGTCACTGGCCTGGCAGAAATACTTGTCCATGTCACAGGAGTCCTTGGAGAGGAAGCACAAGAGAAAGTGAGGACTTCTGGACCTCCTCAAAAAAACATCTCCAGCAGGCAAGAAGTCCTAGGAGTCTGGAGTGACCTTCAGCTGTCTAGACAGTACCACGAGGTTCAGGAAGGGTTTCAGAATATTTGGAAGGAGCTGAGCAAACAGGATGGCTCTGCACAGCCATGAGCCCCCAGGAGCATTGTTTCTATCTTAAAATATACCTCTACAAGTGCCTTGTCCCTGTGTGTCTTTGCCATCTCCCCCACTTTTTGCTTCTTCTCCAATCTTTCAAAATGCCTGTCCCCAGTCCTGCTTCACCATCCCTGTCTTTTCTGTGCAGAAGCAGAGAAAGGAATGGAAAGAACAATGCTCTCCTTCAGGAAGAGGCTGCCCTGAATTTTTAGGTCACAGTTAGCATTGGGGTTGTCAGTTTACAGGTCACAGTTAGTATTGGGGTTGTCAGTTTACAGATAACAGTTAGCATTGGGATTTTCAGTTCACAGATCACATTTGGCATTGGGGTTGTCAATTTTCAGGTCACAGTTAGCATTGGGGCTGGCAGCAAAGTGGGATTTCACTCAGACAGTCGAGGGTCTTTACCCAGCTCCTCATGGTCACAAGGGCTGCAGGAGAGACCAAAGCTGGCAAAACCACTTTCCATCTCCAGACCCCATAATCAATAGATGAGTACAAGCCCATCATCCCCTCTGGTTTCCTGGGCTGTCCCAGGAGCTGGCTGGGTCACTGGAGCCGTGGTCTGCAGTGGAGGCAGCAGAGGCTGGGGCAGGTGGAGGTGCCGGCGCCAGGCAGCCGTGGCACACTCCCCTGGTGTCACACACTGTGCACATCATCCTCTGCCACCACGTGTTCAAGCTGGGCTGTCCTTGGTGAGAGCAGATGGAGCCTGGACACACAGCCAGCCCTCTGCTGTCCTGGTGATAACCCCTGCAGGATACCCGGGAGTGCTGGCTTAGCAAAGGGCTTTTTCCCTTGCAGTGTTGTGGGGGGGCCATTGCCCTGAAACTGGACCCGGTGGGTCTGTGTAGTGTCTTTGCTTCTGATTTCCCCCTGAGGCAGGGAAAGCCTGCTGCTCACCTGAGGGGGTTCTGGTGAGCCTCCTGGGCCGTGATGAATGAGGGAAAGTCCCAGAGAAGCACGGAAAGCCCCATTGGGGAGGTGAATACAAGGTCAGGTAGTGTCATGCCAGGGAAGCAAGAGGAGCTGGTGCTGGGGTTTCTGGCTGCACCTCCCGCACCCACTGCAGAGTTAATCACCTCTGTCCGAACCGAACGCCACGTTCCCTGCAGCCAGTGCCCCTGGCACGGGTACCCATGTCTACCTAGGCCCTGCCAGCACCGTCCCTGACCCGGGACAGCCCCGAGGGGTCCTGTCCGTGCATCCCGAGGCAGGGAACAGCCCCGAGCTGCCGGGATGTGTCCGAGCATCCCGGAGCAGGGAACAGCCCCCACCTCCCGGGATGTGCCCGAGCATCCCGAGGCAGGGAACAGACCCGAGCTCCCGGGATGTGCCCGAGCATCCCGGGGCAGGGAACAGCCCCGAGCTGCCGGGATGTGTCCGAGCATCCCCTGCCCGGCGCCGGTCCCCTCCCGCCGGGGGATCCCCGCCCCGCCCCGGCGCCCCCCCCGCCGCTCCCGGCCGCGCTCCGGTCCCGCCCCGCTCGGGTCCCGCCCCGCCGGCATTTCCTGCCCCGGGCGCGGGGCGAGGGGGCGGCTGCAGCCTCCAGGAATTTGTCACCGCTTTGTTTTCCCCGCTGTTTTCCGCCCGGGTTTTTTTACCCGGTGGCCGATGTAGCCGCCGGAGCGGGGCCGGGGCCGGTCGGTGACCGCGGCCGGGGGGCTCCGGCCGGCCCCGGGCAAACCGTCCCCGGCAAACCTTCACCGATTCCGGAGCGACCGCCGGTACCGGCGCTGGGCTGGGCTGTGCCCAACTTGTTGACACAACCGACCTTTGACCACACCGGGGAACAGCACCGAGGAGGGGAAAAAAAAAAAAATTATTATTATTATTTTTTTTTTAAACCCGGACATTTCCAAAGTGCAGCTCGGCACGTGGCGGTGCGGGAATCGCGCTCCCCGTTCGGCACCAGATGCTTGCGAGCGCTCAGGAGGGGCTGGCGAGCCGCTGAACATCTCCCTGTGCCTTTGTTGCAGGAGCGCTGCGGATCGGGCGGTCATGGAGGGAACCCGGCAGAGCAGGATCTGCCGCCCGCACAAGATAAGTGAATCCTCGAAGGTTCGTACGGTTTGTGTCTCCTGCCATAAAAAAAAAAATCCCGCTAAGGGAGGGTGGTAGGGGTAGGTGGTCTCCTTTGGGCGGGCTGGTTTAGGGGAATGTGAGTGTTCGGAGCTTTTAAAAAAAAGAGGGATGGGAATGGGTGGTTTACCTGCTCAAGTATTTTTGGTAGAAGTTGCTGCCTAGTGATTAAGGGGGAAAAAAAGGAAAAGCAGCAGCAAATGGGCATCTGCTCATCATGACTCATAACTCAGAAACCCACATCGCTGCAGCGCAGTAGTTTCTCTATACTAAAAATTCAGTTATGAAATGTGGTGTGTTTGTGTTTTATGCTGATCCATCTCGTAAAATCCAAGCTCGTTGCAAAAGCAAAGCTGGGATTACTCTTTACTTTCAGTCGTGGTGTTGTACAATCTGGGAGTCTTGATCGTGCAAACTGTGGTTAGCCCAGTGAACTCACAGAAGCTGGGTTGCTTTCTTAGGCTTGTGGGGCTCGTTTTCTTTGTGTCAAATCTCTGTCTGCACAAATACATTGTTTTTATTTGTGAATTCACGGAAATCCATCTCAGGCAGCTCTTTATGCAGGTCCTCAGGATGATTTATAAGATGTTAATAACAGCTGTAATTATTATGTTCACTTTGTTTCATGCCAGTGCAAGCTGCAGCTTTTGTGCTGTGGTTACAGGAACTGCAGAACAGGTACCTTGTCATGCCAGGAAAAAAAGCTGGAAAAGAGAAACTTTTCAGAGCCTTCATCTGTCTTACCAGAGCTGAATGAGCCAGATCTCATTTTCTTTTGCACCGTTGATGAGCAGCAGTGCTGCATTAACAGTCTGAGGGAAATTAGATCTTTGAATCCAAGAGAAGCTGAAATTCTGCTCTAACACAATTGATGGGAAGATAAATGGGGACTAATTTTTAAATGCATCCCTACCAATATAATCTTTCCCCCAGTGCTGATCCTGTCTGCCACTTAAATGGTTTAGTCTGAATGTAATGATAATTCATCACATTAAAAATTAATTAACTTGACAGCATTGTTTTATTTGCTTGCTTAGACGGCAGCTGTCACTATCTGTTAAACTTAAGAGCTACTGGATGATGCTGAGGCTGTTCTACAGCATATAAATAGCTCGAGAAAGATGTTCAAGTTCAGCATGAAATCAGCCTTGATTTTGAAACGTGCAGCTCTCAGCTCCTGAACAAATGAGCTCTCCGAGTGGCTGAAATGTGTTGCTGTATTCCCAGTACAGTGTGGAATGGGGTTGGTGCCTGGCTCCCGGAGCAGCAGCAGTTCCACATGGCAACAAGGATTTCAGGAGTGCGAGTTGCCAGGCGGATCTGAGGGCAGGATTACGCTGCTGACTCAACACCCAGCTCAGCACGGAGGGATCTCTGGCAAATCTTATATTCCGCTGTAATCTTGTTATGCGTGATGGTGGTATTAGGGAATATTAGAGAGAAATGATCAGGCAGTTCCCGGGGATGAGAGGGAGGGAGGATGGGGTTGGTTCAATCCAAGGATTTGGTTCAATCCAAGGATTCGGTTCAATCCTCTCCCCCGTGAGTCAGATTGGGGAGAGGGTGCTGCAAGTTATTATTTCTTGTCTGTTCATCTGCCACCATCAACTACCCCTGATTACAGCTGCCACAAAAGTGTGGTTTATCCTTTGCCATATTTCTTCTTCTCCCCCTCCCTTCCAGCCCCTGGTTTCTGCTTAGGCTCCTGTACAATATCAGCTTTTCCCAACCTCAGGAAAATGCAGATAAAAAGCTTTACAGTCCTTAAACCCCCTTATTTTTTTTTTTTTTCTGTTACAGATCTCTGGCAGTTTTATTCCTCAGTGGAAGCCACTTTGTTGTCTATGCTTCAGATCCCTTTTTAAGTTCAGAGGTGTGATGAGTATTAGGCAAATTAAAGAGTTTTGATCCAGAAACCTTTTAATTATTGTAGCCTCTTCCCTTAGACTGGTTTAACTCTGCACATTTGAATGTTCAGAGCCATTCCAGCAGCAGGATTTTTTGGCAGCTTGGGCCCCATTGTTTAGAAAAGAACATAAGGAAATCAAAAGAATCTGCTGGGATGTCACACTAGGAGCAGCGCATTTGGTTGTTAATTTGGGTCTCAAAAAACCCTCTTGGCTCTAAGAGTCAAACCCTTTCCACCCAGGTGGGTGCAGAGGGTCCCTCCGTGGTTTAACCAACCCAGTAATGGATTTTCCAGACTGCTGTGATCATGTGCTCTCTGCTGGGGCAGCCAGGAGAGCCACAGGTAGTTAGGATTTCTAGGAGAAGCCACAGTTTGGTCTGGGTCTCTTGAAGAGACCTCAGGTCACCCTGTGTGACCTGTTCAGGTGTCACCTCTGGGAATGCAGCCTGGGGGGTTAGGACAGGGCAAGACTCAGGCAGGCAGGAGTGTTCAGAGCTGGCTTAGCTAGGACACAGGGATGTGCTTCCATTCCACCCCTTTTCAGTCTTGCAAGTTCTCACAGGCTCTGCCTGGGTTGGATTTGGTAATTAAACTGTTTGGTCATTTGCATTTACCTTAACCCGGCTTTTATTAAGAGACATCACAAGGTACCTGACGGTGCCATCACACATTTAATTCCTCCTCAGGGTGGTCCTAAAACTTCACTTGGGATTCTGGAGTGACCAGCAGTGTTCAGTTCATGTTCTGCAGGACATTTGAGGGCTAACAGAATGTTTCCATCTTGGTTCATCCTGGGCCTGGTGACTCTGTGAGAAAAGAGGCAAATGCTGGTCCCCTCAAAAGCTCAGTGACACGTCCAGAGCTGGTGGTTGGAATGTGAGGAGCAGAGAGATCCCAGGAGGGCACTTAATGGGTGTGTCCTGAGGGCATTTTCCCTTTTCTTTAAAAGAAAAAAAAAATATCTGCTCCTATTCATTTGAACAAAACCCACCTCAGCTTCTGGAAGCGAGGAGAAGCCTTGTGGGAATCAGCTCTCCACATGTGTGGCTTTGCACATAAATAAACAGCTATTACTTCTGAGTGCAGTGTGTGTGTGCCTGCAATAATGTGGGAAGAAAGAGAGGGATTTGACCCTAACAAGCTTAGAAATGCAGAGTTCTGGAAAGATTTAAGAGGGGGGTAGCTGTCAAGCAAGCAGTAACCCAAACAATACATGGGCTGAATGAAAATTCAGAGTATTGCTGCGTGTGTGTGTGTGTGTCTCCCACTGCAAATGCTCTGTGAGTGGCTTATCTGGGAGAACTCTGTAAGGAGTCATTTGGGGGACAAGGAAGAAAGGAAATGTCAGCAAGATGTCTCCGAGACAATGAGTGGAAGAGTTTCAGAAAATTGTGCCTGCATAACTCATCAGGGAGGAGGTTTCAATGCAGCCTTGTGGGGGAAGGAAGAGTAAATTATAAAAGAAGGGGAGTAGGAAGCAGTAAAAGTTTCCATAGGCCTTCCAAAGTGAAGGTGAGGAGCTCAGGCTCGTACTGTGTCATTTGCCAATTACTTCATGTCAGAATTTATTATAAATGCGAACATGCAACACAAAAAAGGTGTCTCTGACTTAGGTTGGGCTGCCCTTAGTGGGAAAGCGCATTCCACTCTTGGAGCTGATCTTGGTGGAAGTGCCACCTGCCTGAGTCTGGTTTTGTTTTCCAGGTGTACAGGTGGGATGACCACTCCAGCCTGGTCCTGCAGAGCCTGAACGAGCAGAGGCACCGAGGCCTCTTCTGTGACATCGTGCTGGTGGTGGACGAGCAGAGGGTCCCGGCCCACAGGAACCTCCTGGCCGTGTGCAGCGACTACTTCAACTCCATGTTCACCATCGGCATGAGGGAGGCCCACCAGAAGGAGGTGGAGCTTTTCGGGGCCTCCTACATCGGTCTCAAGGCCGTGGTGGATTTCCTGTACGGCAGCGAGCTGTCTCTGGATGGAGGGAACATCGACTACGTGCTGGAGACGGCTCACCTGCTGCAGATCTGGAAGGTGGTCGACTTCTGCTGCGAGTACCTGGAGAACGAAGTCAGCGAGGAGAACTACCTGTACCTGCAGGAGCTGGCCTCCATCTACAACCTGAAGCGCCTTGACTCCTACATCGACTCCTTCATCCTGCAGAACTTCGGCACGCTCTCCTTCACCCCGGACTTCCTGCAGAACATCTCCCTGCAGAAGCTGTGCCAGTACCTGGACAGCAGCGACGTGCAGCAGGAGTGCGAGCACGACCTGCTGCAGGCCGCCCTGCAGTGGCTGACGCAGTACCCGGAGCGGGAGAACGAGGCTTACCAAGTGCTGGACAACATCCACTTCCCGCTGATCCCCAAGAGCGACCTCCTGCACCGGGTGAAGCCCGCCGTGTGCTCGCTGCTGCCCAAGGAGGCCAACTGCGAGGGCTTCATCGAGGAGGCCGTCACCTACCACAACAACGTGACGGCGCAGCCGGTGCTGCAGACCAAGCGCACGGCGCTGCGCACCTGCGAGGAGCGGCTGCTCTTCGTGGGCGGGGAGGTGTCGGAGCGCTGCCTGGAGCTCTGCGACGACACCTGCTTCCTGGACACCGGGAAGGGGCAGTGGGTGGCGGAAACGCCCCTGCCGGCCAGGAGGAGTCACCACTGCGTCGCGGTGCTGGGAGGCTTCATCTTCATAGCCGGGGGCAGCTTTTCCCGGGACAATGGAGGGGATGCGGCGTCAAATCTCCTATATAGGTATGATCCCCGCTGTAACCAGTGGATAAAGGTGAGGCTTGAGCTGTATTATTTCTCTGTTCAAAGTCCTTTGCGTTTAGAGTGTTTTTCTCCTTTTCTGGGGGAAGGACAGGGAGTAGAATAGTCAACGCGGCGGCGCTTCCGAATGAAAAGTCAGGTTAGTTAAGTTGGAGCAGTTACTTGAGTCCTTTGTGGGAATGCTTGAATTACACAAAAGGGTTTGGGGCAGATAGTCAGCTTCATTTGGGATTTGGGCATCTCACCTGAGAAATTCCTGATCAGCATCCGCCTGCAATTCTTTAGATTACTTCTGGGAATGATGCTGGAATGGACTTAGAGGGGGTTGCTTGGTTCATCTTCCTCAAGCAATAGTGCATATAAATCATAAATGGGTGTGATGTTAAAAGGAAATGTCTCTGACAATCATCAAGTGTCTCTGTGCTAATTGTCCTTTAGAACAAGCCCTTTGCTCCCAAGTCTTGCCACAAAACCCTTCATCTGTGTGGGACAGACACTGCATCAGGCACTCCTTGTTCCCATATGGACCACTCATGGTTCCTATGTGGACCAGTTACGGTTTTTATATGAACCAACCATGATTCCTCTGTGGATCAGTCATCCTGGATGGTTCACGTGTGGTTTTCAGTGACTCCAATACCTGTTTCTTGCAGAGTTTGGGAAGGAGTTCCTATAAACACAAACATTTATAGTGTAACCTGTCTCTTAGATGTTTCCTGTCTTCCCCTTGTTTGAAAATGGATGCTACTGCAGAAAAACAAACGTTGTGTGGATATAATGGTCAACCAGAATCTCTCCTTACCAACTGAAGGGGAAGGAGCGACTGCCCCGTCCTCAGACATGGATAGCCCTTCAGTCCCTTGCTCAGCAGACACTGGAGGATGCCAGCAGGTTATTTTCTTTGCCAGGTTGCCTCCATGAGACAGCGACGAGTAGATTTCTACCTGGGAGCGATCACTGACATGCTGGTGGCTGTTGGTGGCCGGAATGAGAACGGGGCCCTGTCTTCAGTTGAGACCTACAGCCCTCAGAAGGACTCCTGGACCTACATAGCAGGACTGCCCAGGTAACTGAGCTCTTTGGAAGATCCCCTGTGTTTGAAGAGGAGCTTGTGTGACTTTAGCTGATGAATGGGAACCCTGGAAGGGAGGGAAGGGGATGTAAAACCACTGTGGCATCAGCCATATCAAACCACAGCAGCAGCTGGGATCCGAGCAGGCAGCGTGCCTCGTGTCAGTGAGGTTTTAAATTTCATCCCAAGGTCCATCTGGAGGAAGGGAGGGAGAGCTCTGATCATTTCATTCTACAGTTCTTACAAAGCTTTTCCTGAGGCCACTTGGAGTTGAATGTTTTCAGAAGCACTTTTCACATCTTGGTTGAAGGGGTCTGTCATTTCTTTGGCCTTACTTTGTCACCTTGGTGTGATGGTTTTCCTTGTGGGGTGTTTCTCTGTGTTTGGCTGCTCAGGCTGGCTGTCACAGCTAAACACATTTACCTTTGTTGGGAACACAGAACCCTGGCAAATGTGAGCTCTCTCTCCCTCTCTGTGTCTGAGTTAAAACTTGGCTGCTCTGCTTTTGAGAGGTTTAAGCCCTGCAGCTCTTGTGGTAACAGACAGGACGTTGCTGTGTCTCGAATCCACGTCAGAGCAGTGACTTTGGAAGGACAGCAGGGCTGCATTTCATTTGCTGACAGTGACTCAGAGACAGTGCTGTTTCACATTTGTGCGAATCACAGGGACACTGGCTGTCTGGATGGTGTTTCCATGATGTCTGGAAGCCTCAGCAGCAGTGCTGGCTTTCCCCATGGCATCACAGAGCAGGTTCCTGCAGTTTGGTTTGAGAGTCCAGGGTTTTTCCCTGCTCCCTGAGCTGCAGGGCTGCAGAGCCAGAGGCAGCCAGTGAAGGCACAGAAGCCTGTTGGCCAATTCTATTTTGGGCAGGTGCTGCAATGCAAGGCTGATCCAGGCTAACAGCTGGGCTCGAGTGCTCTTCACAAGCAGGATGCTTTTTTATTTCTGCCCACATAGGCAGATCCAGCAGTTGGGGCTGAACACCACAGCCCTCCCTGGGAAACTGTGCAGGAGAGTATCTTCAGGTCCTAAATCCTTCTGTTAACTGGGGTCACCTGTGGGGTGTATCCTGTATGGATATTTTTACTCATAATTCACACAGTTCACAGGGAAGTTCACACAGTTGGCTTAATCCACCCAGGCTCCCAAAAGGGGCACTTTGTCTGCATATTCCAACTGCTTACCTGTGTGCTGGCTTTGGGAATTCTGCAGCTGCAGCATTTAAAGTGAACTTTGACTTGTGGGGGTTAATTTTTTATTAGATTGCCTGGCTGGCCTGCTTGGACGAGGCAAAAGTCCCCCCCTTAGGGGACAGACCCCTCTTACACTGCAGGGAGTGGGACTAATTATTCCTGCACCCAAATAAAAGATTCTGCATCCTCTCCTCCTGTTGCTCTGTCCCTGTGTCAGCTCAGCTGTGTGGTGAACTAGACAGCTTCCCACTTTTCCATGCAGCACACTTAAGTGTCTTTAGTTAGATCTGAGTGGACTCTCGGCACCTTTGGATATTTTGTCTTTTCAGCCCTTTTTTTCCCATTTGGTGCTGGGCGGTGAATTGTTTGTGTGTTTCTGCATGGAAGAAATAAAGCAAAAAGAACTTTATGTGGGTTGCAAAAGGCCAGGCTCAGAGGTGGGCAACAGGAACCTTTCTGACACAGGTCCACTGTTTGAGCTGGGTGAGCAGTGCAGATTTGGGGCTGCTGGAAAGGGTCTGGGCAGCCTTTCCTTGAGGTACTTCAGCTGGAGCTGTTGGAGCAAGCCTAGAGGAGGCACCAGGATGATCAGAGGCATGGAACACCTCTCCTAAGAGGAAAGGCTGAGAGAATTGGGATTGTTCAATCTGGAAAAGAGAAGCTTCAGGATGACCTAACTGTGACACTCCAGTGCCTGAAGGGAGCCCCCAGGAAAGATGGAGAGAGACATTTTACAGGGGCCTGGAGTGCCAGGACAAGGGGGAATGGCTTCCCACGGGCAGAGGGCAGGGTTAGATCAAATACTAGAAAAAAAATCTTTTCTGTGAGATGATGATGTACAGGTTGTCCAGAGAAGCTGTGGCTTCCCCATCCCCGTGAGTCTGTGATTTACTGGAAGTGGAGGAAGGATGAGAGAGGATTCTGTGATGCATTCAGGGCTAAAAGCATTCTAGCTACAGTTCCTGCTGCCTGCTCCAGTCTTCCCTTCAACTCACTCCTCAGCTGATCTCTTTTTTCCTCCTCACCACATGGTTTTGTTCCTCAAACAGGTTTAAGTTCCTGTTTCACTCAGATAACATCTCCCCCAGCCCTATTCTAGCAGCAAGACTTTTCTTGTGGAGGAAACCAGAAGCTCCAGTCCTCTGCTTCCTGACTGCCTGGTCAGGCAATGTGTCCCAACAAAACTGCCTCTTTTCCTGTGTTTTTCTGTCTTGACCCCTCTGAAGAGACCACGTGCAGGTATTTTCGTCCTCTTGGGAGCATGACCACCAGAAACAGGCTTTTTGGTGCCATTCCTGACTGCCCCAAGCCAGCAACTGCCTGGAATCCTGTTCCCTGGAGTGACAGGCTCATGCTGAGGTCATTCTGGGGTGTGGGCTTGTGTTGTTCCACTGGAGCTGTGTGGGGTGGGACTCTCAGAGGTTGTTTGTTAAAGCTTCTATGCTGAACATGCAGAAAATGGGTTTGTTTTGTTGCTTCCCATGGGTTAGAGCTTGCCACGTGCGTGGAGATTTGCGGGGGCAAGGCAGTGGTTGTGTCCTTGAGCACCAAATCCCGTGTCCACGCTGCTGTTCGCAGTCTGACTCCTCTAAGGAAGAACTTTACAGGCTTCTCCTTTATCTCCTCTTACCCCCGTCTCCTTCCCACCCTATATGGTCAAAACAACACGTTGTTTTCCCTAAGCACTCTCTTGGAAGGAGCTGAGCTGTTTTGACTGAACTGAGGCTGTCTTGCTGGAGAAGCAAACAGCCTCTCGGGGCAGATGCTTCGCGGGGAAAACTTCAGCCAAGCTGTCTAAAGGGTGGACCCGGTCCAAGCCTGCTACAAGGGAATTCATCTTGCCTGACACTCGTTAGGGTCCTTGGCTGTGGGATACCTTTCCCTTTCTTCAGAGAGGTCCTGTATTTTTTGCCCCTTTTCCCAGAAACTGGGAGCAGTTTCTGTCATAGTTTCTAGCCCGGCAGGGAGCAGAGGTGGCTGACGAGCTTGGCAGAGCAGGAGGTGGGGCAGCGTGTTCTCACCCTGAGCAGACCATGAAAAGGTCTGCTGCAGACAGCAGCGAAATTAATTGAGTGGCCCTAGGTTAAAGTTTGGCAGAGCAACTGAAAGCTGGGGTGTGAGGAGCTGTGTTGGAACAGGTTGGGGAGCGATGGTATCTGCTCTGCCGGTTGGGTCATGAACGATCTCGCAGGGCTGCAACAGGTGGACAGCGAGATTCAGAGCAACCACAGCTCACCTGGACTTTGGTTGGAGTAGGGGATTCCCAGAACTTTAGTGAGTTATGTGTTCTTCTGTCTCGGACAGTAAATGGTAGGTTTTCTAGCTTTTGAATGGTGTTACTGGGTCAGGAACTAATTTTTCAGCACTCTATCTGGGTTAAGGCATTGAAAATCAGCACCAGGCTCCAGCAGATGTTAAAATGACATCTCCTTTCTCTTAATGCCTCTGCTTTTTTCTGGCCACTCCTGCAGATAACACTGCCAAAACTCTCAATGCTTTCTGTTGGGGGATGTCTGGACCCTCTCTATTGATGTGGCTGTTCTGTTGCCCATTTAGAAATGCCCCTCTCTCAATCACAGGCCTTGTAGAAAGGATTTGTATTGATTGGTTTCAATTTAGCATCTGTTTCATGCAATTCCCATGAAAGTGATGCTATTTCAGATGAGCTTTCGGAAGTGAGGCAAAGTGAAACACCCCTGGTGCACTTCAGTGGGTAATTGTCCTATACTGGACAATAACAAATTGATGGTGGGTTTGGTGCTTCAGATCTGATTGTTTCTGTCAAACCACTCTCTCAGCTGTTGCTGTTCCCTGGACACAGCCACTGACTGAGGCAGAAGAACCAGATCAGTGCTTTTTTCTGCAGCTGTCTGTGCTGGGCTGCATGCCTGTGCTTGAGAGACAATGGCTACTGCTTGCTTACCTGTACAGAATTCCTCCAGAGTAGGAGGATATTTAACCTACTTCTCCAAAGGCCATGCAAGTTTTTATTAACTGAGGGTCATTTTTTCCCTGAATGGTGACTGCAGTGAGATTGCCATCAGCAGTGCAGTAACACTGGGGTGGATTTGATGTCCTTGCACTGTCCTCCTCCTGGCTCCTCCAAACTCCCTGGTACAGCACAGCCTCCAGTCAGCTTGGTTTCATGTGGGTTTCAAGTCTGCTGCAGTTTGAAGTGAACTGAACTCAAGCAGTCCATCCCATCCCCAGAGCATTTTTAAACCCGTTGCAGTGTGTGTAGAGAAACACAGGCTCTGACAAGCAGCCCAGGAGCCACTGGAGATGGACAGTCTGGAGGAGACCTCAGACAAGATGCAGCAGCATCTCTGGGCACTTCATCTCCCGTGGTATTTCTGTCAGGGGTGAAAGCCAGGGCTTCATGTGCTCGAGGTACATCGTGTCCACCAGAGGCACTGAGCATGAATTAACTGCTTCCATCGTGAGGCACATTGAGGGCTGTGGAAATTCTGAGTTGCCTTTTTGGATAAAGTCCGTAACTGTACCAAAGTTGTGTCTCTGCATTCTTCCTGTCTTTTCCCCGAGAGGCCAAGAAGCAGAACAGCTGTGAAGTCACCTCTGCGAGATCTCCAGGGCTGGTGCTCCAGCTCCCGTAGTTGAACAGACTGTCCTGGTCACTCATCATTATCAGCCCAAACGTGTCAGGGATTTTTCTGCTTCTTGTTACAGGAACCTATTGAAATACCTGATTCACCCAGGGATCAGAGGTTTCGGGAGGCATCTAGAGTAATAACCACCTTTTAGCTCTTCTCAGAAGCGTTGTGCTTTCAGGGTAAACGTGGGGTTTCTTTCCTAGTCCATCTTTTTTCCCTTGGCACTCAGGTGTGTGGAAGATGTTCCGATAGCATCTGCGTGGCTCAGAGAAACCACTGGCCTGCGAAATAAAAACAGCTCAGGGTTCTCTCCACACGGGGCTCCAGCATGTTCAGGCACGGTTCAAAGGCTAAAGCAGAGCTAACAGAGGTTTGTCTGCCGTGGAGGTTGCCTTGTCTCGAGTGCCTGACTACAAAGGATGGTGGTAGAGGCTCGTGAGTGCAGCGTGATGAGTACATTGCTCTGTGCCCTGTGGGTATTGAATCGTTCAGGTTCCTTGTGAGAACCAATTTGCTGTGGCTGGTGCTGCATCTTTTGACTCCCCCCACCAAAAGAGGAAAAAAAAGACGTGTAGGAACGATATGTTCAAAGCTGCTGTTGCTGCATCACCTTGGCTGTCCACTTCTGAGAGCTCAAAGGGGTTTGGTCAGGAATAGCCCAGCGTGAAGGTAAGAACAGCCTGGAGATTTAGGTTTGTGGTGGCTTTATTATAGATGATCAAAGGGGGTTTCCCTCTGCCCTGTGGATGCAGCGTGCATGGTGTTGCTTCCACCATCTCATTTTGTCTTACTTCACCATGATCTGTGATGGACTGGGGTCTGCTGCCCTGTCCTGGGGTGACCAAAGGAGTTCCCACCTGTAGGGCAGTGGTGGTAGAGCAGACAGATGGCTCATGGAAAGGACACTGCCTGTGTTGGGACTGCAGATGAATGGGGCAGAGAGCGCTTGTGGGTGAGAAATGTGACCATTGATCCTGAAGCTGTGCAAGGGCAAGGCAGCAGCGGTTTTCTTCTCGGTTTCCCTTGGTTTATCCCTACTGGTGAGTCTGAGAGGTGTCATGATTATTTCCCCTTTCTGTCACGGAAACTCTTACTGAGATGTGGATATGTTTCCCTCTCTGGCCCTCTCAGACTGATGCGAGCCAAGCACCGGAGCAGAAAAATGGGAGTGAAGGTCATGCCAGTAGAGCAGGATGGGCTATTTCTGTTGTGTGACACACTCTAGAGGATGCATTAAAAAGTGATTGTCATGCCTTAGTGCTCTGTAGCGACCAGCTATGGAAAGGCTGATTTAAAAGTGGTTGTCTGGCTGTGCACTCTGCAGTGCAGGGTGAGACTCTGTGAGTGAGAGGAGTTACTTGGGTAACCACCAGATCAGGGATTCTTCTGCCTTCAGTTACTCTTTATTTGCTTCTTTAGCACAGTCCCTGCTGCATGCTCGTGTGTCTCGCCAAAACCCATAAGGACTGTTGCTGTTTGCCTGCCCCAGGTTTACCTACGGCCACGCCGGCACGGTCTACAAGGAATTCGTGTACATTTCGGGAGGCCACGACTACCAGATCGGCCCCTACAGAAAGAACCTGCTGTGCTACGACTACCGCACCGACGTGTGGGAGGAGAAGAGGCCCATGATCACGGCCAGGGGCTGGCACAGCATGTGCACCTTGCACGACAACATCTACTCCATCGGCGGCAGCGACGACAACATCGAGACCATGGCGCGCTTCGACATCCTCAGCGTGGAGTCCTACAGCCCCCAGTGCAACCAGTGGACCCGAGTGGCCCCTCTGCTGCAAGCCAACAGCGAGTCGGGGGTGGCAGTTTGGGAAGGCAAGATTTACATCCTCGGAGGCTACAGCTGGGAGGAAGCTGTCTTCTCCAAAACAGTCCAGGTCTATGATAAGGAGAAGAATAAGTGGTGCAAAGGGACGGACTTGCCCAAAGCCATTGCCGGAGTGTCCGCGTGCGTCTGCGCCCTGAAACCCAAAACAGAGGACAAAAAGAAAAAGATAAAGACAAAGAAACATCAGGATCGGGGAAGATGACCGCTCCTGGACGGCCACCCTTGGATGGTGGGCTCCGAAAGGACCTTGTGTTTAGACATTTCTATCTAACCTTTATTCTTTTTTCTTTTTGAACAGGGTGGGGAGGGCATCTTCCGAAGCCTCAGAAAATGTGCACTTGAATGTGGTTTTTGGATTAAACTCACGTTTAAGGTAAAAACAGCAAAAAGAAACCAAAAACTCCCCCTCTTGCTATACAAAGGGTGACGTGGCCAGAGAGGTTCCTCTGCTCTCCTGAACGTTAAAGGCTTAGGCTTTTCCTTCTGTGGTTCATGGCATTTCCACACGCATCGTATGATATCGACATTTTAAGGAAGTTTTTAAAAAACAACTTTTATACTTTTTTATACCACATTTTGCTAACTCGGTCTCTCGTTCGCCATATATCACGTTGTTGACTGTAGAAGCCGCTGCTGTGTGCTCGTGACCCCGTTGTTGGCGTCAGGAACTCCCCGTTTGATGATCTTTGGTCTCTGTGTGGCTTGGCCGGGACGTGGTGCAGCTGTTGGAGCAGCGCTGGCATTCCCAGCATTGTCAGGCAGTCAGCTGGAATTGGGACTATTGTCACAATTCCAGCTCCCCCAGAGCCCGGCTCGCCAGCCACGCTCATAAACACGCTTTATTTCAGTGACTGCTGATCTGCTGAGTGGACTTCAAGGGCTTTGGTTTAAAGTTCAGCTGTTGATCTTTGCTGTTATTTTTTTTTCCCTCAGTGCTCCTCTCCCCTTTTCCATGTATTTCAGATTTGCCTTTTTCTTCCATCTGGTGTATGTGCAGGTGATATCCTGCTACCCCTCATTCTTTTGTCTTTTTTTTTTTTTACCTCCTCAATAATAGGAAAACACTAAGAAAACATTTTTGCACTTAATTTCATTTGAAACGCTGGTAAATCTAAGACCTGCTACAAGCACACGTGAATTGAAAGAGGTAACAATAAACTTCTGGAGTGCAAGGAGGTTGTAGGTTGATTCTTCAATGCTAAGAAAACTAGTTGGAGTTAATTTTCTGAAACTCTTTGAGGATTTTTTGGTGTTGTTTTTAATTAAAAAAAAAAAAAGCCTCAGGAGTCAGTCTTTCATTTGCATTAATGCATTTATTTTAAAGCCTTTGTATACTGCATGAGGTAATGGTTATTCTTTTTTAGCCTAAAAATAAAAAAAAAAAAAACCCAAACAAAAAAACCCAAATGAAACATTTTGGTTATGACAAACTCATTGACAAGTTTTTGGCATTATTTTTTTAAATATCTGAAATCCTTGCTATGTTGACTGACAACTACATAACTTTTTGGGGACATTTTCATGTGTAAGTACAGAACAAAAATTTCCAAGACTTGCTTTTTTTTCTGTTACTGGGTTGCTTGTTACTATATCCCCTCTTTTAACGTGTTTATGTATTACATTAATGTCTGGGAACAATAAATCCAGTTTAGAATACTCTATTCATCACAGCCTGACGTCTTGTGTATTGATTTCACTGAGGTTTTCCTTTTTGATTAATTGGAAAAAGATAATCCTGTAGTCATTTTTCAGTGAAATTCATAATGGGGGAAACATTTTAGTAGGAAGGTAAATTAAACAATGTGAAGTAGAAATAGAACTTATTTAGATAATTCATTTTTTCTGCTCCAGACAGTCAGATGAGACAAGGGGGAATGGCTCCCCACTGCCAGAGGGTGGAGATGGATGGGATATTGGGAGGGAATTCTCCCCTGTGAGGGTGGGGATGCCCTGGCACAGGGTGCCCAGAGAAGCTGTGGCTGCCACTGGATCCCTGGAAGTGTCCAAGGCCAGGCTGGACATGGCTTGGAGCACCCTGGGATAGTGGAAGGTGTCCCTGCCATGGGAGGGGGTGAAACAAGATGAGTTTTAAGGTCCCTTCAAGCCAAACCATCCTGTGATTCTATGAAATTCCTTTTCACGTTTTTGCAGGGCTGACAAAAGATCCAATCCAGTTTGTAGGGTGGTTTCAAAGACAGTATTTAATGGCGTGTAGATAAAACAATTTACAATTTCTCAACGTCGAACTTCATTGCATGAACAAAAGCCAGCTTCAGCGCTCATCAAAGCAAGCCTTATTTCCCCTGGTTTGTCTGTTGGGGAAAATACCAAAGCCAGAGGCTGTGAGTGAGTGATCTCCTGTGTCATTAGAGGTCGTTGGGGGATCCTACCTGTTGTTGCCAGAAGATTTTTACATTGCTAAAGGAACGAGGGATCTCCATTTGCACCTCCAAGCTAAAAGAGGTTTAAAGGCACAGTCTGGCAGAGTGCCCCTGGATTTGGGGTGTTGTGGGTCCAGATGTGCCTGATCACCCCTCCATTTGGGATGTTGTGGATCCAGATGTGGCTGATGACCCCTCGATTTGGGGTGTTTTGTATCCAGATGTGGCTGATCACCCCTCGATTTGGGGTGTTGTGGATCCAGATGTGCCTGATCATCCCTTGGGAAGTGTCAGCAGACGGCACAGGCAGCTTGGAGATCACCCAGGCTCCCCAGCGCTGCACGGCTTTGGGGAATTGCTGTGCTGGAATTTCTGAAAAGGGAAAGGGAGAAACTGTGTGACACGAGTGGATTTCTGCTCTAGTTTTTGAGGTCTGAACAGTGCTCTTGGTGAGGAACTAGGGTTGGTGGAGGGAAGGTGTATTCTCTTGGTTCAGCCTGGCTCCTGAACCTGCCTTCATCCCTAAGCTCTGTGAAGCGTTTCACTCTTGCCAGGAAGCGCAGCTCTTTCTTCCTGCCCCAGGGAAAAATAACTACTGCTCTACCTCATTTTTAAAAAAGGCTTCCATTGCCAAATTCTGAGGAAAGCTTGTTTTACCTGAAACAAAGCAGCAACCAAAACCCTCAGGTTTGCTCTTCCCACACTTCCATGCCTGTATCGTGGCATTGGCGTGCCAAAGGAGCTGCTGCCTGTAACTCTGACGTTAGATAACAAATCCCTCGAGGTACCCCGAGGGAAAATTACAGCCTGGTGTGAGATGCAATTGTTTTGAAGGCTGGAGAAAGAAGATGGAAATATTTTTGTTCTCGAGTCGAAATTTTAAACTGAGAAAAATGTGCTGGTGTCTTTCTGTGTAAGAGATCAGGCTGCTTTCAGCGGTTTCTTCCAAAGACTGCTGATTTTCTGGGAGCTGTCGAGGATTCTGGATTCTTGCGTGACAGCAAAAAAAGGGGTTGTGTGTCTAGGGAATGTAAAGAAATAATTTAACCTTCAGTACTCTTTCTGAGAGCAATTTAACTTGCAGAAAACAAGCCCAGATTTGAATTGTGATTCTTCCCTTGCTGGTACGTCTTAGCGAAGCTCTGACCAGTAAGACAAAAAAAAATAAAAAAAAAAAGCTGGCGTGACAGGCTTTAAATATTATTTTATTTCAGCTTCTTGAGCTATTTCAGTTCTCATGAATGCAATAATGAGCGAGATGCTAATTATTCCTCCGTGAACTTATGGCTTTGGGGTGTCTCAGGGATCAGGTCAGGGCAGATGGAGAGGTTCTGTCACCGCTCTGTGAGAGTCAGAGCACAGCTCAGCTACTCACAGCTTCCTCCTCCTTGCTGGTGGCTCCACACAGGGAGCACACAGCCCAGTCACAGGGTTGTTGGTGCCACACAATTTTTTAGTTCCTCCTGGAACTCGGAGTAGCTTTGGGAAAAGATATTCCTTTGTTTTCATGGTGATGGGTTCGGTGACAGAACATGAGGGGAAGGTGAGATGGAGACTTGCTGGTTCTTTTGACAGCCCAGAACTGAAAGAGATGATTGAATGAGAAGAGGGAAGACGTACTTAAGATAAGGATGAACAAGTCACAATTAATTAGCCAGAAGTTCTGCACCGATAATTGAAACACTGAGTCAAGCATCTACATGATCTACTAAAGGCTTGTCCACACTTCAGATGTGTTTCTGCTTGAACTAGTCCGTGCTTAAGCTTTTTACATCAGCAATTTTTTTACAAATGTCCAGCAAATTTAGGGACATGGAATTTGAAGTCAGGTTTGCATTAAGCCATTTTTGGAATTAAATAGCTGCTGTTTGTGCCCCTTGCTACCTGTCTGAAGTCTTCCACCTGCAGAACCATTCCCTTTGCCCACTCCCAGTGCCTGCTGCTGGCCTTGGGGATATGTGGGCTCAGAAAGTTCAAAAAGTATTACCAAGGTTGATAATTCTGCAATCTCTGATACTGACCTAGAGCTGGCTGGTTCTCTGCTGAAAACTTAAATATCCTTTTAATTTTTAATATGAGCCAACTGACCCTCCCTGAGATCCAGCCAGGGAAGGTGACTGGTGTTTGCAAATGCTTTGTGTAGGCAAAGCCCTTATTGGATCTAGAAACTGTTGGGATAAAGGTTCTGCATCTCTGAAAACAAAGTCCTGGGAGCTCCTGAAGCTCTTGGCACCAGGAGGAAGCTCTGCAAGGACAGCACGAAACCTCCTGAAGTGCCACAGCACTGTCCCTCTGTCCCTGAAAAAGTGAGTGTGTTTGGGGAGTGCTTCGAGTCCCCAAAAGTCATCCTCAGAAGTCATGTGGACACATCTCCCGGGCACTGTCACGAGCACTGATCTCATGACCTTGTGAAATCCCACGGAGTCCCCAGCACTTTGCATTTCCAGCAGGATAAGAGCAATTACAGCAGCACCTGGAGCCAGATACCCTGGGAGTGGTTTATCCAGCTCCCGGGCTGCTGTCAGACAATCCTTTATTTCCACAGCCGTGGACCTCGTTTGTTTTTGATAAATTCACATGTCGTTAGGAACATTAGTCCATGAATGTTAAGAACGTGGATACGCAGAAAGGAAAATACCACACTGGGTTATTTTTTTTTAATTTGGAAAAGCAACTTGTTGGTTTGGTTTGCCACTGGCATAAAGGATGTAAGAAAATACAACTGATTTATGCAATGAAAGCAGTAATGAAATAACAGGCCAGTAAAAGCAGCAAAATTAATAAAACAGAGCCGAGGTGGAAACTTTGCAGCAGGTAAGTTTCATCAAAGTGTAGTATTACACAAAACCCCCCCTTAGATTATTAGGAAATATTATGGTAAAATGTTAACAGACCTTATAATTAAACTACCCTAAGATGGGATAAAATTGAACGTGTTTAAAATGTTGCTGAATGAGACAGTGACACCCTTTCTCAGTTTTCACCCTCAGCTCTGGGTTTTAACAGTTTTGGTATTGAATTTTCTGCTTTCCAGGCTGAAGACACTGTGCTCATTTGTATTTTGAAACAGTCAGTTTACTTAGGCAGCATTGTGGGCAGAAGGGAATTTTGCCTTCAACCAGACGGAGCTACGTAAGGGTTTTCACTCCATTATTTACCTTGTAAATTAGACTCCCGAGGGGAGAGGGGCTTTCAGACGTTTGAAATGCTGTATGCAAAAAAGCCTGAACATTTGTCTCCCTTTTTTGTTTCTCCCCTTTAATATTAACCAGCCATTTTCACTGCTGGTTCTCTGCCTCAGGACACCGCGGCAACACTTGCAGGGAGACAAAAGCGAGGGAGAGGCAGCTGGGTGTGTCAGCTGGAAGGGTAAAGGCTGATAGACAAAATCATTTACTGTCATCAGCACAAGTAAGTGTTGCACTTCACAAAACAGGAGGGACGTGTCCTTGTCGTGGAGACGGGGAGGAATCTTCTCCCCGCTTTCTGTGAGCAGCCAAAGATACAAAGTTCTTGCGTCGTGTCCTCTTCCTTTTCTTCTCCTCGCTTTTCTCGCTGATATGAAGTTGTCTCTATCACTCGCTTCCCAGCCGAAGTGGACTTCTGTAGTTTGTTTTAGGGAAAAAAAAAAAAATGGACTAAATTAGCGATTAATTTGATGGCTTCTTGCCTGGGGGTTTCAGTATTGTTATGACTCAATCCTCTCAAAATCATGAGATTGGCTTAGTCATTCCTTTTTTTATTATTTATTTATTTTTCCTAGATACAAACCCTGAACCCATTCCCACCCTGGTCATTTGGGACAGAGTTGGGACAGCTTTGCTCTGGCATCATCTGGGCATGCAGCCTTACCTGCCACCTGCCAGAATGACCCTTTTACAGATGGAATCAGGACATTAGGAGGAATTTCTTCACAGAACGGGGTGATTAAACATTGGAACGGACTGTCCAGGGCGGTGGTGGAATCACCATCCTTGGAGGTGTCCAAGGAACGCCTGGATGTGGCACTTAGTGACAAGGTGGGGATTGGTCACAGGTTGGACTCGATGGTCTTGGAAGGCTTTTCCAACTTAATCAAGGAATCGCAGAATTATTTGGGTTGGAGAGGATCTCTGGAGATCACCCGGTCCAACGACCTGGCCAAGGTAGGGACATGTGGAGCAGGCGACCCAGGAATGTGGGCAGGTGGGGTCAGAATGTCTCCCTCAGAGGAGACTCCACACCCTCCTTGGGTAGGTATTCCAGAGCTCTGCCAGCTTTAACGAACAGAAATTCTTCCTCGCGTTGAGCTGAAACTTCTCGTGGTTTAGTTTATGCCCACTGCTGCTTGCCCTGTTGTTGAGCACCACAGAAAAAGGTCTGGCACCATCCCGGCACAGGGTGCCCAGAGAAGCTGCGGCTGCCCCATCCCTGCAAGTGTCCAAGGCCGAGCTTGGAGCAACCTGGGACAGTGGAAGGTGTCTGTGAACACGGCAGGGGGTGGAACTGGATGATCTTCAAAATCTCCCTTCCAACCCAACCCATCCCACGACCCTGTGATCCTTTCGGCGCCCGCCCTGGCCATTATTTTATATCCATCAACGAGCCCCCCTCTCAGCCTTCTCCAGGCTAAACCCGCCTCGCTCCCTCAGCCTGTCGCAGGCGAGACGCCCGCTGGGGCGTTCCCGGGAAGAAGCTTTTTCGGGCTCCCCGCCCGCCTTCCCGCCCGGGGCCGCGGCGCTGCCCTCAGGGAGGCGGGGCCGCCGCCCGCCCTTTTCCCCGGGCGCCCTCAGCTCCCGCCCCGTGCGCGCGCAGCGGGCGGGCGGGGACGGCGCATGCGCGGAGC